>JAKCPI010005842.1:0-10828 GCA_023213315.1 Euborellia annulipes
TTTTCGTTTTATCATTCTTCTTGAGTATGGTGGACTTGCGTGGAGGGGCTTGCGCGGTCTGTGAATGGATACTTAATCAAGACTGTGAAATTGTTTTTCTTATTCTTACAAATAAAATAAAATTGTATAACTATGTTCACGAATGTAAAACATCTGTCAGACAAAACAATGTACAATCTAAGGAGGGCCAATGGAGCTTCCAAGCTCTGGCCCGTTGCAAATAAATATATCTATCTATCTATCTATCTACATTTACATTACATTAGGCAATAATTATATAAAGAAAATAGATAGTCAAAGATTATTTTTTAATTAAATCAATTTCCCTGATATAAAGTATTATTAAACAATTTTTCTTTATAAAATATTATTGAAGATCAATGACCACTGGGGCTTAAAACCATCCTCCTACCCTAACTCTCTTGAAAAATATACCTTAAATAGAATAAATTTATTTATTATATTATTTTTTTATTTTTCAGATGGCAAACAGTGTAAGAAGAGTCATCGCCAGGCTTCACGTCTCTGCTGAACCTGCTAGCTGCTCCTGTCTTCAAGGCTCAAACTGCGCTTCCAGCACCTGCAGTACAACTAAGGCTTGTATACTTTTATTAGCGGGGCGCAGAGCTAGATATATTTAGGTTTTTTCAAAATTTCTTTTTCTTTTTGATTCGATTTCAATAACTTATTTTAGATAGATTAAAAAATAAAAATAGGATGTATTAATATTTTCTTTCTCCTTTCCAGGATCCCTAATTTAACCATTTTTTCAGAGCCCCAATTCATCGATTGAGGACATCGTGGGATAACAATGGATTGTGTATGTAAGTAGGTTTTCTTGTAAAATTTGTATTCTATTACGAATGCAAATTACAACATCCACCGTGGGACATCATCTTCATGAGACAAAACAAAGTGTTTAGCTTTTAGGTTTATCAGTCATAGGAAGGATATGTGTATTGGGGTATCTCTTCATCTCTTTCTATCTTTTTTCTTTTTCAGCTTAATTTAAATGTTAAATACACATAATCCTTTAAGTTAGATATACTACATTATATAGAATCTAGGGGGAGATAAAACATTTCTGCGCTCACGCTTTCTTTCTTTTTTTTTGTGGGGGGGGGGGGGTCAAGGCCTCAGGATCCTCTGAGTATCAACTGAATGTTTTTCGATTGGGGAATGATGTTCTTATACTGGCATAGGTGTTGTTATTTCTTCCCCATTGTTTCCCAATAGGACGGCAGTGATTGGGGCACTGCAACGTTAGGTTAGGATAGGGACTTCCAGAAAGAATGTCTATTCCCTAATTGACTGATGTTCAGGAGAAAAAAGAGGATTCTCTATTAACGCGTTTTTTTGCAAGAAAGATTATCTAAATCCTTTCAATCGAAAACCGGTCGTCCACTGGATTCTTGGCCTGAATGTTTTAGTGGAGGGGTAGGTTTGAGGCGGAGTGGTGCGCTCTTTGGTTAGGATAGGTGTTGTTTGGCTTTTCTTCTACATTCCGACCCTCACCATACTCTTACTGAGGCATTCAGGTCCTTGACTCCGGTCTTGTACTTACCGGGATTCGCATCCTAACACCGTTTTTTCTATTTTCATTTCTTCTTCAACTTTACTTGGGTGTGGGCGCGTTTCACCGTTCCGTTATCGATAACTTTTTTGAAATATAGACTTACCTGTCTATCGGGAGTGTTCGTGTTTCGCGATCGTCTCAAGAAAGAAGAGGCTCTCCACTGAAGAGTTAGGTGGCCAACTGAGCCACAGAGGGGATTAGGGTGTAGGTTAGATTTTGAAGACAGAAGACTGGGGTTTCTGCGAGTGCTTCTTCAAGGTAACTAATTTATAATATATATAAAAGGAATTTGAAAAAAAAAAAAAAAAACAGCTGATTATTAATGAAATATCATTGACAAAACTACTAACCAATTATTATATATTTCAATGATATAAAAAGAGGATGCAGCCAATAATAAAAAGCATCTATTTTGTTAACACTCTTTATTTCGGAACGTTTCGGCTATGATCAACCCTTAAAGCCATCTTCAGCCCTCCAAGCTAGAAATATATACATACATTCATTAAATAATTGTTTTGTTAATAAATCGTCATAATAGTAGCTAGCTTGGAGGGCTGAAGATGGCTTTAGGGGTTGATCATAGCCGAAACGTTCCGAAATAAAAGTGTTAACAAAATAGATGCTTTTTTATTATTGGCTGCATCCTCTTTTTATATCATTAATCTAATTGTATAACAACCAGAATTCGTTATATATTATATATTTCATTTGTCAATTCTCTCAATATTTTTTTTTCAAATTCCACTTTTAATAATAATAATATTTATAATTTTCTCCTTTGTTTCAGATGGGGTGGTTGGGAGTGGGGGCTGCACTTGGCGTTCTTCGAATGCAACCAAGTGAATTCTTCAGTACGTAAATATTTAATTAAATCCATTCAAAATAATTACTCAAAGATATAAGAAAAATATTTTCTTTTTTTTAGTCAAGGGCATCATTATAAAAATTTAGAAATATTATTTCTCATCATTCTTAATGCCGTGGTGGCATGAAAATTTCAAGTTAAAATAAATAGAAAAGCGTAACAAGAAAACAGTGACTTTGATAAATCGGATCTAAAACGTCAACTCAAATAAATAAATATATTTTAATTTTGATAAATAAAATAAAATATCAAATCTTAAGTAGGCCTATTAATTTTTTTTTTTTTTTAATCACGCTAATTTCTTGATATTAATTTTTAAATTTATTTTTTTTTTTAGGTGACCCATCTAAAAGAATAAACAAACAAAATAAGAAAAATATTCGCTCAATTTTCACTATATCATGTCGCCTTATTATTCCCTCTAATAAAGTGAAATAATTAAGAAAAATTATATTCAAATATCAACATCAATGAACTTCTTTAGAAATAAAAATGAATATTTGATTCCTGTGAATAGACTCAACCTATTGCTTCGTTCTGGTGAACTTGATAGCAATATAAGAATTGGGCATATTTGTCATTGATCCTCAATATCTTAATGAATCTTTAAAAATCATCTTGCATCAATCAAACTCTACAATCAGCCATAAACATCATGATTCGCCCAAGAACACGTTTGGAGGATAGGGAGGGCTGTAAGGGGAGATGTGGAGGCCCTTTAAAGAAAAACCAACTTGAGAAACAGGTATGTTGATCTTGGCATCATTGTTACCTTTTGATAAGTGAGACAGATACTTAAAGATATCCTTTTTGCAGATTTGACCACTGCAACTGGAATAAGCTGAATTGAAAAGGGAATCCGTCGAATGACCCTTCAACTCCTCCTCAAGGTGAATATTTTAGGCTTCTACTCAGCATAATCACATAAACATACAAATTCATAAATTTAATATCTGTTTTTAATTTTTAATTTTTTTTTTTTTTTCGAATTTGAGAACTTCAGCAAAGGTAATTTTTGCTTGGCTTGGGGAGAAGAGGGTGAGTTATGCAAACAGGATTTTTAGCCTGCGGCTTCTTGTCGTGAAACGAGAATACCTTTCATTTTAAGTCTGTGTTAAAGATTGGTTGTTGTTGTTGTTGTTGTTGTGTTTATCTATAGGTGTCCACTAATCTTGAGCTAGTTCGCTTTGTTTATATCTCTTGATTTGTTTTTACTTTCTCTTACCTCTATATATATGTTTATATATATAGAGAGAGAAAGTATTGGATTCATGTCAAAAATTCGATGTCGAGATTTTGATGGATATACACGTTTTGAGGTCCCCTGAATCTAAAAAGTGGTTTTTCGCGACATGGTCTGTCTTGTGTGTGTGTTTGGGTTCAATTTTAAGCATGAAGCTATGAGGCTGAAATGTTATATTTAAGTTAGTCACCCGCCTAGGGCGTGAAAATAAGCTTTTAATCAAAATCGGCCAAAAAGTACTAGTACTTTACTGATGTACTTTTTCAGTTTTTTTCGATTTTCTCAAAATTTGCTCCAACGATTTTGATTAAAATTCATAAATCAATTATTTTTTACATGCTCTTTCAAATGTATATTCTCATTTTGCTCTCAAAATTGTTTGAAGCATGCTTTAGTCTTGTACTTCATAGGGAAAGATAGGAGAAATGGTTGCCATGGTAACAAAATATAAATATTTTTCTGTTTATGAATTTTATATCTTGAATTCTAATATATTGGCGGAAACTAAATATATGTCGACACGAAAAATCTGGTGTGACAAGCACAGAACACAACTTTCGATTACCGAAGGTAAGAGAAAGTTGATGTGCTGTGCGACAGTCACACCAGATTTTTTTTACTACAAGGAGAGTACACGGTTGACTCGTCACCGATTTTGATCTCCTTTTATTTGGTGAATCTATACTGAAAAAATATTTGTATTCTGATCGAACTTTTCGTCCAATGCGCCCTGTAACAATTTTTTTTTCTCATCTGAAATTTTATAATCTGAAAAGGATTGTTATAAGGCTCAAAGAAAAGCATATCAACAACAACAACTGATAGCGTAACGGGTAGAGGGAGAGGGTTAGAAATCCAGGGATCCCAAGTTCAAAGCCTGGGTTGTCATTTTTTTTTTTTTTTTTGTATTATTTATTATATATAAAATAAATATTATATTATAAAAATATTTTATTTATATTTGCGACATATTTATTACATATTTATACAGAAAACAATGAATAATAAATCAATTAGATATATTGTATATATGTCCGAAAAAATATTACCTTTTTTTTAGAGACGCAAAGTTTTTGCCACCAGCGAAACCAAAATTTTCTTCATGTGCCGTTCGCGGAACATTTCCTCTTTTGTGGAGCCCACATTTTCGCGCTATGGGGTTGCGCAAACATTTTGAGGGGGGGCGAGACCCATTATTGGCTCTATATTCCTATATATGTGCGGTATATGCCCTCGGCCCCTCGACCTCCCCCTTATATACGCCCCCTGAATTATTCATTTATATATCTAATTGACTTATTATTCATTGTTTTCTGTATAAATTTTAATAAATATGTCGCAAATATAAATAAAATATTTTTATAATATAATATAATATTTATTTTTATATAATAAATATTACAAAAAAAAAAAATGGCAACCCAGGTTTTGAACTTGGGATCCCTAGATTACTAACCCTCTCCCTTACCCGTTACGCTATTAGCTGTTGTTGTTTATATGCTTTTCTTTGAGCCTTATAACAATCCTTTTCAGATTTTAAAATTTCAGATGAGAAAAAAAAATTGTTACAGGGCGCATTGGACGAAAAGTTCGATCAGAATACAAATATTTTTCAGTAGAGATTCACCAAATAAAAGGAGATCAAAATCGGTGACGAGTCAACCGTGTACTCTCCTTGTTAGTTATTAAAATGGGAATGGTATACGCTACTCAAATATTTTAGACAGTCAATTTTATTATTAAATATTTAAATCACTAAATGTATTTAATTGAAATACCTTTGGATAAATTTCTTTCCCTATGTCTTATGATTAATATGGCCAAGAATCTACAATATAGATTAGATAAGATCCTAATTGGCTCGAATAGGTTTCATAGAAATGTCAAAAGTTAATATTCCGATATTAATAATATAATAAGAAAGGGCTGCGTTTTATACGAAGGGTGTGTTTGCCTCCCCCGCCCTCTTCTCTTTTGCAAGAAGGGTGACTCTCTCTCTCTCCTCTCTCTCCCTTCGGTTCGACGTCGTCGTTGATATATACTAATTAAATTCTTGACATTTAAATGTCAATGTTAAGTGTTTTTGACAGGATGACGACATTTCAAAAAACAAAAAGAGAACAACCAAGAGTGTCACATAACTGTCTAAAAGAGATTATTATATTACCTGATTAAAAACAAATTATTAACCCTTTAATATCTTCGGTGTAATATCAAATTATAAACTATTTGTCTTCCTATTTTATTTACTAACTTTTTTTTGATTAACAATTAATTAATTTAATAATTACACATATATAGATATATTCCATCTACATCCCCTTTAATTCTGTTCTAATTACGGATTGAGTCTCTTTGACTTTAATTGTTGTTTGTTATTTATTCTTTTCCTAACCTTTTCTCTATCTTTTTTTTAATCTTAATGAGATTATTTGATGTAATGTCTTCTTTTTAATTTCATATGTACAAATTATGTTATGTAGCTTTCGATATTTTCGATAAGCTCTCAATCTTAATATAAGCTTCTAACTTTTTTAGTATATTATCCAGTGATATTAATTGATTTATACCAATTTTTAATCGGATTGCATAGGATAAATTTTTTTCCGGCATTGTTGGCCATATAACAATACTTAATTATTTTAATGGGATGTTAAGCCTCCGTAACTGAAAATAACAAATTTCCAATTTATCCTTTAATTAAATCTGTTATATATTTAAAATAGAGTGACTTTTGGATCTTAGGTTTGGACCATCTTCAGTAAAGTTAAAAAATTTTTCTCATGTCAGATGATTAATTATTTATTTAGGAAAAAGAGTATAAAAAAAAAACAATTTTTTTTTTGTTTTTAATTTGCAATTATATAATTAATATTCAAAATTTCGTTGAAATGATGTGCTAAGTCACAACAGTCGTTTTTTTTTTTTTTTTTTTTTTTTTTTAATTTATATAAAAGAATTCTAAACCTATTGAAATTCATTCATTTGAAAATTGCTAATAATTCATTTCTTCTTTTGTTTGTTTGTGTCTGTGTTATCAACATCATATAATACAAAAAAAAAAATAATGAAGTAATTTTTTAAAAGTAGCTCATCTGTAAATTGCCCTTTGAATTAATACAAGAGACATTCAATTTATTTATGTCAAAAAAAAAAAAAAAACTACCCTTGTGATGACGACGTTATCTGCGTTGTGTCAAAAAGAAGGGAAGAAAAACAGACAGACAGACAGACATGTGCTTGCTGTTTAATTTCATTTAAACGACGACAAACAACAAAAATTAAAATAAATAGATTATGATGAAGGAAAAAATAGAAATAAAAAGAATTTCTTTGACCAGGGCCGGGTTCTTCAGTTCTAATTAACTAGCTAACCATCGGATAAGCTCTTTTCAGTTCTACTTAAACAAATCATATGATTAAATAAGAGTTCAGATCTATTATCTATTCTAAGATCTAAAGGACATGAAATTAAGAACACAAGCCTTTTTTTTTTAATTTTTCTTAAAAAAATTAACTATCTTTAATTAAGCCCTCGGGCTTCGTGTAGTGGCTAGCGTTCTGGAATTATCTACCAAGGGTCGCGGGTTTGGGTCTCAGGCAGTCCGCTGATTTTATTTAAGCCATTTGGATATCAAATAGCTTGAATAAAAATGCATGGACCCAGCGGCGTAACTAGCCTTTGAGGGCGGGGGGAGGGGGGGGGGGGGGGGGCAAAGCTCAACTGGGGAGTCGTTTTTCGTTCGACCTTTTTTTTTGTAATTTCTCTCCGGATTTGTGATATAAAATGAATTTATTATGAAATTAAAAAAAAAAGCCGGAGATTTAGTTTTAAAGCCGTAAAGCCGGATGCGCTAGGTTATATATTTAAATAACGGTTATCGTTACAATCTTATATGGCCTGAGTTGCCGAAAAGACAGTGTGTATGTGTGTGTGTGTGTGTGAGTGTGAATGGGAAAAAAGTAAATTTTTAATTATTTTAATTTTTTAATAATTTTTCTAAATGATGCTTTTATTGTGATCAATAAGGTGCTGGCCGAGATGTTTCGATGGAAATAAAGGCCTTATATATTTATATATAATAATAATAATGCTTTAATTGAGGTGTACTGGTATAGCTGATAATACAATTTAAGGTTCAGGAAATTCCAAATGAGCAACGCAGCTAGTCTTTTTTTTTTTTTTTTTCAATTTTCAGTCCATAATAACACACTGTATCTAACAATTTGGTCATTAGATTTGTTATATTATTAATAATCTATGGTTAATATGACCAAGAGGATAAATAAATTGACAATGGCTTGGATAAATGTTTTTAAATGTTTTATATAAGACTGTAATAAATTATGTAATAGTGCAACTAAAAAGAATTTGTGATCAATGTTTGATTTTATCTGTTATATTTTAGCCCTGATGATGGTCCTATAAGCGACCGAAACGTTAGCCCTGGCACTTTATCTATCTATATATGGGGCATTCCACGCCAACTCGACCACTTCTGAACCCGACCATTTTTGATTTGGCTGAAAGTTTGTCATCTTTTTGTACCCTATTGAAAGCGTGTTTGAGAATTTTTTCAGATTTTACGACCCAGCCAAAAAAAAGTTATAGCATTTTCAAAAAACATCGATTTTTTTTTAAATAACCGTAAAACTGTCAAAAATTAACTTATCGGGACGATTTTTTTTTTGAAATTTTTGTCTTTAAATGTACTTTTCAGAAAAAAATATGACAAAATTTTACAGATTCATCTTGAACGTTTTTTTTGACATTTTCGTAAAAAAACAAAAATTTCGGGATGAATGACACTTTTTTTTTTAATTTTTTTTTTATAAAAAACTTTGATTTTTTCTACAATTGCTCTGAAAATTTCAGAGTGGGATTATTTCTATTTTTTTTTTATTTTGAAAAAAAAAAAAAGTTTTTCTCCGCTTATTTATCATGATGGTGCTCTTAAATTCTTCCAGGACTGTCCGAGATTCTAGAATATTGAAGAAAAATAATAATAATAATAGTTAGGGGTGATGAAAGTCGAGAAAATTCCATTTATCCTGAAAAATTTAGAAATTAGTTGTGTATTCAACTACTGAAGTATTTGAAGCGTCAAGTAAAAGCTTAGAAACATGGGCGTAACTAGGGGAGTGCCAGGGGGGCCTGGCTCTCCCAGAAAGCTCTTTGCCCCAAGAAAAATTGAGAAAATATGGGGCTTTCCAGGCCCCACCGGATGATGGCTGGTCCCATGGCCCCCCCCTTCTATTTTTCTTGGGGCAAGGAGCTTGGGAGGAGCCAGGCCCCCTGCACACCCCTAGTTACGCCCATGTTTCTAAGCTACGCTTCAAATACTTCAGTAGTTGAGTACACAACTAATTTCTAATTTTTTCAGGATAAATGGAATTTTCTCGATTCGTCACCCCAACTATTATTATTATTATTTTTCTTCAATTTTCTAGAGTCTCGGACGATCCTGGAAAATTTAAAGCACCATCATGATAAATAAGCGGAGAAAAAAATTTTTTTTCAAAAATAAAAAAAATAGAAAGCGAAATAATCCCACTCTGAGATTTTCAAGCAATGTAGAAAATCAAAGTTTTTTATAAAAAAAAAAAATTAAAAAAAAATGGTATTCATCCCGAAATTTTGTTTTTTTACGAAAATATCAAAAAAAAAAAACGTTCAAGATGAATCTGTAAAATTTTGTCATATTTTTTCACGAAAATACATTTAAAAGATTCAAAAATTTCAAAAAAAATCGTCCCGATAAGTTAATTTTTTGACAGTTTTACGGTTTATTTAAAAAAAAATCGATGTTTTTGAAAAAATGCTCTTTTTTGGCACAGGTCGTAAAATCTGAAAAATTCTCAAACACTCAATAGGAGTACAAAAAAATGACAAACTTTCAGCCAAGGTAAAATGGTCGGGTTCAAAGTGGTCGAGTTGGCGTGGAATGCCCCATATAAAATGAAATGGGAAAAATGTATGTATGTATGTAAATGCCCTCGGGGCATGGCGTAGGGGTTATCGTGCTAACCTCATATACCAAACGTCGCGGGTTCGGACCCCAGGCAGTCCGATGATTTTTTATTTAAGCCAATTGGATACCAAATGGCTTAAGTAAGAATGCCTGGACCCCATATATGTATATTAATCTCTATAACGGATATCGTAAAAGTCTTAAATGGCCTAAGATGCCGAAAAGACTGTGTGAATGTGTGTGTGAGTGTGAGTGTGAATGAGAAAAAAGTGTGAATGTTTTTTAAATAAAAAAAAAAAAAAATGTATGTATGTATGTAAATATGTATGTATATGTTCTATAGAAATCCACAATTTTCAATGAATCCATTTGAAATTAAGTACACATATAGAATATGGCTCTGGGAGTAACATAGTAATAATTTGAATCTCTTAAATGTTTTGGAAAATTAATTATAATGAAATTTCTTCAATATGGGGAACACAAAATCAACAAGTTGGGTTGAAAATTAGAGTGACCCTATGTGCTGTGTGAACCAGCTTCCTACCTGACTATGGGCTGGGGCTGGGGGCTACGCAGCAGTTGAAAAACGAAGAGAGGACTCAGAGTGACTGACCCTTTAAACAGTCATAAACAGACCCTTTTGTGCTGTGCCCAATCCGGTACCCTCGCTTCGCTTGAATACAAGATTCTTCCTTAACATCTTAACACTTGCACGTGCAACAAAGGACTATCCCAAATTGGGAATAAACTGGCATCGCCGAAGGCAGAAGCAAAAGTCAAGGGAGCGCAGCCCCCTGGCTAGGCAGAAAGCCCACCGAAGGCGAAGCACATTTCAGACTAGTTATAAAGTAAGAATTGAAAAAACGACTAGCTACCTGAACCTTAAATAATGCTTTTATTAAGTTGCTAGCTTCACAAAACTCTCCACGGATACCTAAGATAGCTAATTATGATTTGAAAAAACTTATTTCTGTGTAACTCGAGAGTTAAATGTGATTTCTTGTTTACCATATCGATGATTTGCTATCGGCCGGATAAGTTTGCATTTGCAAGATTGACTACAATCAGTCCTTAGAAATGTTAGAGGAATTAAATTAATTTATTTTTATTTTATTATTTATTCAATATCATATATGATCGATAATCCAAATTATCTCCACTACATA
>JAKCPI010005845.1:0-17681 GCA_023213315.1 Euborellia annulipes
TAGCCCAAGAGCCAGCGACGGCCAGACCTTCGTTATTTTATAAAAGCTGAAAGTTTTTCTATATATGTCCCCAATACAGGTAAGAATAATCCCCAACTATGAAACTTGGGTCGTGGTGGTTTTGGCAGATAACAGATAGTAACGGTGTAGAAATTTGTATCTCAAATTCGTTATAGTATAAAGCTCAGTTTTTATATATTTTATTCCCAATAATGTTAGAAGTCGAGTTGTCCATTGCCAGACACTTAGTACAGTTCCATCCCCTTGCCAGACACCCTTAAACTACAAGAAATTGTAATTATAGTTTCGTTATAGTATAAAAGCTGAATTTTATATATGTTATTTGAGGAACTATTAAATGATGTTTCCTCAGTAGCCAGACAGTTTAGATGGTTCTTTCATCTTGCCAGACACATTAAAGTCTGCCGTAGGTACGAGCGCGAGGAATATATATACAGGTATATATGTAAGAGGGAGCGAGTGAAACAGTACTTTCGGTCTATTGCGATCTTTTGTTTACCCCATATGGATCTGTTATTTACTCCATATTGTGTTTTGAAATATTACACGTAAAGCAAACGTTATTCATTTGTGCAGTTTATGAATTAAATGTGATCTAGTAGTAAAGTGTTATCATGGGGGATGTTTGGTTTGTAAAAAAAGTGATGGTAAAATAATATTATTTTCTGAGGAGACATTAATAATATGTCAAACTGTTTTGAAAATCAGAAAAAAACATAACCTCAAATATAAAAACATTATTTTGCCTGATGAATATACAGACAGTGGTTATCACTGTGAATGCTATAAAGCATTCACATGACTAATAAAAAAAATATTTTACTGCCGAACCTTTAAGTTCTTCAACTTTAACACAATCAACTTTAAATTCTGAAAACTAGCGTTGAGAAGTCGCTATAGACTTAGAATTGGGTATAGAAGACTTGCAGCCAAGGAATTAAATAAAAAACTTTTATTTATTAGTTAATCGTCGTCGTTTCTGTCACAAATCACGACCTTCCTCAGGTTAATTAATCGTCCTGAGGAAGGTCGTAGTTTAAGACCGAAACGTCGACGATTAACAATTAAATAAAGTTTTTTATTTAATTCCTTGGCTGCAAAGTCTCCTATACCCATTTAAATTCTAAATGAATAGTGTACTACAATCATATAGATACGTAGGCCTTATAGCTGGTAGTTCAATAAAGATAAGTGAAAAGGAGAAGAAGAAGAAAATTCGCAGCTAGTTGTGTTTCATTATTACTTTTTTTTATTCCCATTATGTTGACGTTTCGATCCCGGTTGGGATCATCCTCAGAACTAATGTGCACAACAAGAGACAAATAGATTAGTATCGGGAAAAAACATGAACAGTTATAAATTTTTTCATCTTAGAGTATAAGCATATATTCTAATCTGTTCATGTTTTTTCCCGATACTAATCTATTTTAGGGTTGGTCGAATCGATTTCGATTTTAATCGAAAATCGATTTTGAGCTTCGATTTTCGATTAAAATCGAAATCGATTCAGTGTTTTGAAAAAAATCGAAAAAATCGATTTTTGACGGCCGATTTTCGATTTTCGATTTTCCAAGAAAGTGATTTTAGCGACATGATCTGTCCGTCTGTGTTCAATTTTAAGCTTGAAGGATTTGAGCTATGAGGTTGGAATTTAAGATAGACACCCCCTGGAGCGAGAAAATAAGCGGTTAATTAAAATTGGCCAAAAAGTACTAGTACTTTACTGAGGTAGTTTTTCAGGTTTTTTTGATTTTCTTAAAAATAGCCTCAACGATTTTGATTAAAATTCAAAAATCAATTATTTTTTAGATGCTCTTTAAAATGTATATTCTCATTTTGAAGTACACTTTACTCTTGTATTTCATAGGAAAGATAGAATTTGTTGCAATGGTAACAAAATATAAATATTTCCCCATGTTTATAAATTTTAATCTTAAATTCAGCCCTCGGGGCTTGGTGTAGTGGTTAGCATGCTAACCTCGTATACCAAAAGTCGCGGATTCGGACCCCAGGCAGTCCAATGATTTTATTTAAGCCATTTGGATACCAAATGGACCCCAAATATGTGTGTATTATCAATAACGGATATCGTATATCGTAAAAGTCTTAAATGGAGAAGACTGTGAATGTGTGTGTGAATGAGAAAAAAGTGTGTTTTAGAAAAAAAATCTTGAATTCAAATGTACCTTAAGCTTACTGTCGGAACCTAAATATATGTCCACACAAAAATCGGATGTGACAAGCACAGAACACAACTTTCGCTTACTGTAGATAAGAGAAAGTTGTGCTGTGCGACGAGTCCCACCATATTTTTTGAGAAATATAGAAGCTGATGTTTAGTTCTCCTGGTTTGTTAAAATTTACGTTATAACGTTAAAACTTAAGTTATAAACACTAAATATGTTATACCATATACAATGTGTTGGTTTTTAAAGAAGTTATAAAGACTGAATAAATTGATCTGGGCATCAGTAATGCAACGTTCTATTTTTCTTGTTCCACAAACCGCTTGAAAATCGTAAGCAGAACCTTAAAATCAACTTATGGGCATAGTGAAAGATTATTTGTAAAAAAATCGAAAATCGATTAAAATCGATTTTTTTAAGGCAAAAATCGATTTTTTTAAAAATCGATTATTTGGTTTCGATTTTATAAAATCGAAAATCGATTCAGCCTCCGAATCTACCAACCCTAATCTATTTGTCTCTTGTGCACATTAGTTCTGAGGATGATCCCAAACGGGATAGAAACGCCAACATAATGGGAATAAAAATAATGAAACACAACTAGCTGCGAATTTTCTTCTCCTTTTCACCTATCTTTATAGTACTACAATCTACGACTTTTCAAAAAAAATCTGACATCTTTGAACCGAATTGTTAATGACAATAGTGATGAAACTCAGGACGTAAAGATTCCGACCGAAAGTGATGATAGTATTAATGACTATCAGATTGTTTGTATCTTTTGTAATAAATAAAAGAAAATCTACGATCTATAATGCTTCCACTTCAGGAAGCTGATACAGATTTTTAATTTAATGATTTATTGACATAAAAATTTTACTTAGTAATTTTTTGAAAATTTATTTTTTAGTCCTTAATAATGCTATATAATGAATTTTGATGATAAATCCAAAAAAACACTTCTCCACACAAAACGTCTGGCAAGATGAAAGAACCATCTAAACTGTCTGGCTACTGAGGAAACATCATTTGATAGTTCCTCAAATAACATATATAAAATTCAGCTTTTATACTATAACGAAAGTATAATTACAATTTCTTGTAGTTTAAGGGTGTCTGGCAAGGGGATGGAACTGTACTAAGTGTCTGGCAATGGACAACTCGACTTCTAACATTATTGGGAATAAAATATATAAAAACTGAGCTTTATACTATAACGAATTTGAGATACAAATTTCTACACCGTTACTATCTGTTATCTGCCAAAACCACCACGACCCAAGTTTCATAGTTGGGGATTATTCTTACCTGTATTGGGGGCATACATAGAAAAACTTTCAGCTTTTATAAAATAACGAAGGTCTGGCCGTCGCTGGCTCTTGGGCTATTAAGAATTAATAACTGAAAAAATTATAGGAATTTTGGGATGAAAATAATTTTCCTGTAATCCCGAGAAGGTCCTCTTTATGCATATAAAATTTCTTAATTTTAAACTGTTAACCGTTGGCTCTAGTTGAAACATGATTTATTCATAGAATTAAATTTAGTATATAACGCAAGGTTTTTTTGTTTCAATAGTTTATTTATTTAACACTTTACGCGCTTTTCGACACCAGAAGTGAATTACATGTAATAATAATTCTATTTTCATAATTAAGAAGAATTACATGTAATTCACTTCTGATGTCGAAAAAGCGCATAAAGTGTTAAATAAATAAACTATTGAAACAAAAAAACCTTGCGTTATATACTACATCTTTGATATAAAATTTCATTTCAAAATACCAACGGGAAGTTGCCTAAATAGAACGTGACAGACAGACAGACAGCTAGACGGACATTAGCGGATTATATATATACAGGGTGTCCGAAAAAGAACTCCCTAGTTTTAAAGTAAAATATACATATTCCAGTGACTAATATTTAAAATTTACAGATGCTGGGCCGGTAGAATTCAATCTTCAATACAAGATGTTCTTTTCTCGGCACTCTTGGTTGAATTTAGGTGGCAGGTTTTCAATTTCATAATAAAATTTTTGAATTTTATTAACAGAGGTTTTTCATTAGGTAGGTTTACATTGCGGGCCGTTCACAAATGTTTCGGCTTTCGCCATCTTCAGAACCTCTTGCATCTTGTTAATATGATCCCATTGAATAAGTTGAAGGAAATAAAAAATATATATGGGAAATTTCAATGGGATCATATTAACAAGATGCAAGAGGTTCTGAAGATGGCGAAAGCCGAAACATTTGTGAACGGCCCGCAATGTAAACCTACCTAATAAAAAACCTCTGTTAATAAAATTCAAAAATTTTATTAAGAAATTGAAAACCTGCCACCTAAATTCAACCAAGAGTGCCGAGAAAAGAACATCTTGTATTGAAGAGTGACTAATATATTAAATGAAAGGGGACTTAATGAAGATTTTTTTTACCACTAGTACACCTCGATATGCGATCCATTTGTGGACCAATCTCCCTCCAGGTATTAGTTAACATATCAGGTGTGACAGATGGTCAATGTCACGTATCTTCTCTGCATACACAGAGTTCTTGACATAACCCCACAGGAAAAATATCCAATGGTGTTATGTCTGGGCTTCTTGGAGGCCATGCGATTGGGCCACCTCTATCCATCCATCTTGCTGGGAAATGGGGTGAGCGCCAATTGGAGTTTTTCCTGTCTGTGTATGCAGAGAAGATACGTGACATTGAGCATCTTCGTCGGAGAATCTTAGCAGCAGTAGCATCTGTCACACCTGATATGTTAACTAATACCTGGAGGGAGATTGGTCCACAAAAGGATCGCATATCGGGGTGTATTAGTGGTAAAAAAAACTTTATTAAGTCACCTCAAGGAGTTTTTTTTCGGACACCCTGTATATAGATACTTTACAGTACAATAAAGTTCGTAATTTAATAATTCCGATAATTTTTCAAACTTTTATAAAGTAGGACTAATTTCATTTTTTCCTGTCACATCAGCATTCAGAGAGATTTTTTTTTTTTTTTTTTGTAATGGCGCAAGAAACAGTGTTTCTGAACCTAATAAAGGCTCAGGCGTCCACCCAGTATTTGAGAAAAAAATATCCCCCCCTGATGGTCCAAAAAAGCTTTTCAGTTCTTGATTTATAGAAATATATTTTCTTCCCCTAAACTTTTTAAGATTTGCAAAGAGATAATTTTAATATTTCCCTCTCGTTGTCTTTGTCCAATTAATGCCCCGCCTCTCCAAGAAGAGGGATTTGTATGCGTCACCAGGTGTGCTGCTAAAATCCCCTCTTACAAAAAATAAATAAATAAATAAACAAACATCGTCAGACGAATAAATAAATAAATAAAAAAAAGGCTTAAAGATTCCCTCTCTCTTGTCTTATTATCTTTTTTTTTCTTTTTCTTTTGAGCGACTTTTTAAGAATACAAATTTCGAGATTGTAAATAAATACAAAAAAAAAAAGACTTTTCTTAAATACTGGAGTAGCCGATTCCAAATTAAAAAAAAATTGAGTTTTTAATTAACATTAATTATTATACATAGCATATATAAAAGAGTTGAATCGTAACAAAGTATTCCCTTAAGAAATCATACTAAATGATTTCTCAGAAATTTATTTCAAATTTTAGTTAATAAAATTTATTCAATTTATGTTCACCTCTATTTTATGCAAATTTTAATTAACAAATATTTGACTCTTGAATCGACTGTCTGTCTGTAACGTTCTATTTGGGCAATTTCCCTTTGAAATTTTAAAATAAACTTAACAAAGACCTAAAGACCTATTCAGGGTATATAGGAAAATTTTTAAAATTAAACTTTGTGAGTTATTAATTATTGAAATTACGATTTCTTCTATAGGAAATGTCTGAGGAAACAATTTATGTATTTCCCCTCGGGCTTTGTGTAGCAGGTAGCGTGCCTGTCTTATATACAAAGGGTCGAGAGTTCGGATCTCATTTTATTTAAGGCATTTGGATACCAAATGGCTTAAATAAGAATGTCTGGACCCCTAATATGTATATTAATCAATAACGGATATCGTCAAAGTCTTATATGGCTAAATTGCTGAATAGACTGTGTGTGTGTGTGTGTGTGTGTGTGTGTGAATGGGAAAAAAGTGAGTGCTTTTTTTTTTTTAAAAAAAAAAAAATATGTATTCTTTGATTTTAAGTATTTATTCAATGAAAAATCAAAGTTAATTAATTAATTAATTATAATAATAAATAAAATAATTAAATCTCTCAAATGGAAAATAATAAAAATTGTTATTTAATTAAATTTTTATTAATTTTTGTTAAAAGTGTAGCAGGATCCTGGGGATAGCCAAATGGAAAACAATCCCACATGCCCCGCCACACCATTACCACCCCAGATGGCCCCGATGCGCCCCCCCCCCACCATGCACAGTGAGCGCCACAATCAAGTCCCCGCCCGATGGCAAAGAAGGCCCGTGTTCAAATCCAGGGCTTGCAGGATCCCTTCTTTTTAACACTCACACTTTTTTCTCATTCACACTCACACAGCTAAGATCATATAAGACCCTTTACGATGCCCGTTATTTGTAACTATATCTATTGGGGGTTCAGGCATCTCTATTTAAGCCATTTGGCTTATATAAAATCATCGGGCTGCCTGGGGTCCGAACACTCGACGTTTGGTATAGGAGGTAGGCACGCTACCCACTAACCCGGGGGCCAAAAGAAAATTATTGTTATTCCATTCCATTCCAGTGCCTGCTTGAGGATTTGTTTACATTCATGGAATACACAACTGCAAAGAATACTTAAATATTTCTCTATACGTTTCCTATGGGAGAAATCGTAACTTTAGGAATTAATAACTCAAAAAGTTATATGAATTTCGGGATCCGAGTATTTTTCCGGGACTCTCTATAACGTTCTCTATAAGACTGCGAAATTTCGTTTCAAAATTCCAACGGGAAGTTGGTCAAACAGAGCGTGACAGACAGACGGACACTCCGCAATTATTATATATAGATTATTTCTATTTCTATTTCCCTCTGAGTGAGTCGTCCCTCTAAAGAAGTTCCTTCCTCATTAATAGGACATCCTCCCTAGAAGAGAAGAGGTTAGATAAAAGGAACCAGAAATAAAGATTAGTTCATTATCTGGAAATGAACCAAGTCAGAAGAGGAAAAACAAGGCGAGGGCCCGCCGCAGGAGGGCCCGGGCCGCGGACAGACAGACAGATAGACAGACAGATTGGAATGAAAATAAAACGCAGAATATCCCGGTAAATAAAAAGCAAAGAGATTAATGAGGAATTTGAGATGCAAATGCACCTGCCATTCGTTCGTTTTATTAATTGAAATGGCGGATTCATTAATCCAATTGGATTATATCAATAATCATCATCATCATCATCATCATTGAAATAAAATAAAATAAAATAAAATAAAAAGTGACCATCTGTGACATACACACACACACATAGAGAGTGTAATTGTGACATGGCCAATTGATATGCAAATCAGAAAGTGAAAACAAAATCTCCTTGCCAATTAAATACCAATCAAAATTAAATTACGCTTATGTTCAACATAATAATAGCCTCCAGTGTGTGTGTGTGTGTGTGTGTGCGTCAAATGATAAAAACAAAATCTGATAGCCTACTAGCAGCACAGGAGAGAATTAAAATTTTGATTTAAAGAAACAGCAGCGGATGGGTGACCAATTCAAGCAACACTTCATCTATTTGAGACACCTTTTATTATTAAATAAATTCAAATTAATTATGGGAAATTAAGTGAAGTAAGTCGAGGAGAGATGGCCACTCGATGTAGTCTATTTAAACGTTGTTAACATGCATGCATTCACCCTTCGTTCATACATGGGAATGTGTATTCTAGTAGATACCCAACCTGACATAGTTTGCAAGTTGCTCTAATGGTGGAGGCAGCCGGGGTGGCCATCTCTCCTCGACAAAATGGAGAGATGGCCACGCCTTGTTGGTTATCAAATTGAGACATAATTCTCCAGAAGATCTCTCTGATACCACGGATAAAACTAGGTAAAAAACTCCCCGGAAAAATAAAAACAGGTTAAAAGATAAATGAATTTCCTTTCTCGTCGGGTTTGCGCATGCGCATCCGAGTTTTATCCGCGATTTTTGTATAAAACTAGAAAATCATGTATAAAACCCAACTCTGGACATAAATAAAGTGGATTTGATGGTCAATCACACCCCCAACTTATTTTCTCCTCGATATCTAGGAAGAGATGGCCACTTTCTTTATTTTTCAATTCTGAGTTTTTTTTTTTGAGGGGCAAAATTTTAGAAAAAGGATCAAGAATAATGAAGAAACGTAATTACCGTAGTCACTTGCGTTTGAAATTTATTGGTATGCATTGATTCCTTTATAAGATTTATTTTAAAGCGTGGCCATCTCTCCTCGACTCACCCTATTGGCCTATATAACAAATTTTATTATTTTTCATTTGTGAGATTTTAATTTTTCTATTTACTTAATTGGCTTTGAATTTTTTGAGCTTCCCCATTTGGGGATTTAGTTTTTTTTTAGTCAAATAGAGTGTGCCAGACGGACACTCAGTAAAAAATACTTTTAAAATCTTATCTTTTAACTAGGAACCGACCGAATATTCGGTTTCGGCCGAAACTAAGGTTGAGGCCGAATATTCGGTTTCGGTTTCGGCTGAAAATCTTGTTTCGGTCGGACCCTACTTTTAACCAATAATTCGACGGACTGCAGCCCGCAAAATGGTGTGAGATGTATGTTTATTAAGCTGACGCTTCGGTCTCGATAGAGGCCTTTCTCAGATCGTCTTTTAGCCTTTACAAAAATATATTAAATTTTAATAATCTTATTACATGTGTAGAAAAGAAATAGAACTTCCCCCCCCCGAGTTGCCTGACGGAGCTCGCCAAAGGCGGGCGGCGAGGCTAGTAGTCGGCCTTTGTATTGAATATATTCCCCCCCGAATGGAATAAATCTTTTTTTTTTTTATTATTATTTAAAAATTCAAATGGATCGAATGTAATCCATAAATTTAGATTCCCGTTGGAGGCGGGCAATTAATTGGACGCGTCGATCCATCAGGAACCAATCAGCGCGTGGGGACGCACGTGACTGGATTATTATTACTCACAACAATTTTTTACAAAAACAAAAAAGCCAACTCGTTATAAATAATTCATTTGTATTTAAAAAAGAGAAAAAGAATTTTAGGGGGGGGGGGGGGTGTAAAGAGAGTACAGGATGTGAATACTTGTCTCCATTAGGAAGACAGGTCGCTGTCGACGACGACGACGACCATAATCAAATTATTTACGAGCTACCCGGAAGATGAGAGAGAGAGGCTCTCTTCTAGTGACGTCACTCTCTAAAAATAATATGTAATATCAAGTTACAGACAGCAGCAATAACATCACATTTGCATAAATTTGTTTGTTAATGAATAAGGGCGAAAGAAGTTTCGGTCATAAATCGAAAACTTCTTCATTTTTTTAATATTTAACTAGCTGTATTTAGAATAAAAACTTTTCTCTGGACGGATTATAAAATTCTATTAACTAGTTTAAGAGTGAATAATGATTTATAAATAGGAAAAATCTATATATATATAATTTAGTAATGTCCGTCTGTCTGTCACGATCTATTTAGCCAACTTCCCGTTGGAATTTTGAAACCAAATTTTATATTCTTAAAGAGGACCTTCTAGGGATTATAGGAAAATTATTTTTTATCCCGAAATTCCTATAACTTTTTGAGTTATTAATTCCTAAATTTACGATTTCTCCCATAGGAGATGTATAGAGAATTATTTATGTATTCTTTGCATTTGTGTATTCTATGAATGTAAACAAATCCTCAAGCAGGCACTGGATTGGAATATAGCAATGATTTTTTCAGCCCTTGGGCTTGATGTAGTTGGTAGCGTGCTTACCTTCTATATCAAAAGTCGCGGGATCGGACCCCAGGCAGTTCGATGATTTTATTTAAGCCATTTGGATACCAAATGGCTTAAATAAGAATGCCTGGACCCCCAATATGTATATTAATCAATAACGGATAGTCTTATATGGCTTAAGTTGCCGAAAAGACTGTGTGAATGTGATTGTGAGTGTGAATAAGAAAAAAGTGTGAATGTTAAAAAATAATAATAATAATAATAATTAAGAAGAAAAGGCTAGGGGCCGCCGCAGTCAGGCCCAGACCAGCTGGAGGGGGTCCAGAGGGCGGCGCGGCTAGTTAAAATTCAATTTTTCTATTCTATTTTTAGAAATACAATATTTGTTTGGATATAATCGTCTGGAGGAAGGCCGTCTAATTTACAAGAAGGTGAAGAAAAACGACTTTATTCTGCCCAAAATTATGTATTTCCTATGTCAACGTTTCGGAGGCTACACGTCACCCATCCTCAGAGCCTTAAAATACAACAAAACTTTCTATTGATTGTAAGGCACTTTTGAGTGAGTTGAGGGGACACTTGGAAGTAGGGATTTTAAAGAAAGAGTAAACAATAAAATATTTAAACAAGAGTAAAGGTGATGTGGAAGTGACGGTTTATAGGTTAAGGTGATGATAGGAAGATTGTCAAAAGGACAATGGGCCTGGGAGAAGCAAGTAGCGTATGATAGACCGAAAGTATAATTGAATGATCTAACAATTGTAAGTTCAAATCCCCAGACCGGACCTCCGACCGACAACGATTCGGTGTAGACGAGGTTCTGAATGAAAGTCACCCCCGAGCACCTGGCCTAGGGCGTTTATATCCTACCCCGATGACGGGTGTAGGGAGGGAGTGTCTTCCTTGTTTTATGCTTTCGTCATTGCAATGTGTCTTTTGTTTTTCAATAATCAACAAAGGAAGGGATATTCGCTGACAGAGGTCTTTTCCCATAAATTGAGTCCGTTGGATCTATTACTTTCTCTTTTTTAAAATTCATAAATGAACAATTTTTTAGATGCTCTTTAAAAAGTATATCAGTTAAATTTTTCGTGGAAATCATTTGAAGTACACTTTACTGATGAAGCATTCGTAGCTCAGCGCCATCTATGAAACATCGCGTGGTGAAGTTTGAAACTAAAGTGCCAAGAAAAAATATATCTCGACACAAAAAATCTGGTGTGACCAGCACGGTGCACAACTTTCACTTACCGAAGGGAAGAGAAAGTTGTGTGCTGTGCGCCAGCCACACCAGATTTTTTTGAATTTGATTTCACGAATTGGGTATATATTAAAAATCAAGTACGAAAGTACCAAAATATTAAATAAAATAAGGTTATCGTTAAAAGTCTTAAATGTAGTGTTAAAAAAAAAGCACGCCAGTATATGATTCGGTAAGAGAAAGTTGTGTGCTGTGCGCCAGTCACACCAGATTTTTTTTCATCCATTTGAATGGGGACCGTTCTGTCCAGCCAATATCCTGAGCATAACAGACACTTGAGACCTCAAAACGTGTATTTCCATCAAAAGAAAGTAAAAACAAACAACAAAATTCGCTTCCGAGTGTTGATGAAATAAAAGAAAAAAAATAATCTTATAAATATCTAATAGAGTTTCCCACCACATTTTTAATTCCCTCTATTATTATTCTACAAAGGCGTGAGTTTCATGTTTCAAATGGCGTTGAAAAGAAGCATTTTGAGCACACAATATGCACTTAATAACCCTAAAAGGGCGGTGCTATAATTCAATTAAGGGCCCTCTTTTTAAAAGGAGAGGAGAAGGGGGAGCTGTTCCTCTCTGTCTGTACACAAGTAGAAAAAAAGAACAAGATGTGACATGAATTTATAATTATTCTTTTTCCTCTTTCTGGCATTGCAAAGATGCATCCTCTCTTTCTCTCTCTCTATGGACCCGTCCGTGGATGTTGAGAGATGCATTTAAATGAGATTAATTCATTAAATGCAACGTTTCGGCCCCTTCTTCGGGTACAAACGCAAAGTGTCTTTTATCTTTAGTATGTTCTGGCAACGGATTAGAGCAGCAGTCACTCAAATTGGATACCAAATGGCTTAAATAAGAATGCCTGGACCCCCAATAGATATACAGTAGTTACAAATAACGGATATCGTCAAAGTCTTAAATGGCCGGAGTTGATGAAAGGACTGTGTGAATGAGAAAAATCTGGTGTGACTGGCGCACAGCACACAACTTTCTCTTACCTTCGGTAATCGAAAGTTGTGTTCTGTGCTTGTCACAACAGATTTTTTGTGTCGACATATATTTAGTTCCCGACAGTACGGAACATATGAATTCAGATGTAAAATTTATAAGTATGGGAAAATATTTATATTTTGTTACCATGGCAACCATTTCTCCTATCTTCCCTATGAAGCACAAGAGTAAAGTGGTCTTCAGAAGATTTCAATCACAAAATGAGAATATACATTTTATAGAGAATCTAAAAAATAATTGATTTTTGAATTTAAAAAAAAAATCGTTAGAGCGAATTTTGAGAAAATCGAAAAAAAACTGAAAAAGTACATCAGTAAAGTACTAGTACTCTTTGGCCGATTTTGTTCAAAAGCTTATTTACACTAGTTCGCGGGGTGTTTAATTTAAATATAAAATTTCAACCTCCTAACTCATTTCCTTCATATATAGAGATAAGAGAAAGTAAAAGAGATGAAATTTAATTAAAATGGGTCAAAGAGTACTTATTAGTAAAGAATACACAATCAGGGGGTAGAGATGTTCTCTTGGTGGTCCCCCCGCCCGTCTATTCATTGTTAGAACTCACCATTGAAGGTTTAACCCCCCCCCCCCCCTCCCTCGGCTATTCTAACAAATAAATTCAATTCTGATGCAAATCCTGCTCTAAGAAGCAATCAATAGAGAAGAAGACGATTTCATTCAAAGGAGAGTGAAGTGACACCTTCCCTGGGGGAGATCATGCAAGCAAATACATGCATGCATGCACGCTACGTCCTATTAAAAAAAGAAACCTTTCAACTCGGTTCAAAATAAAAAAAAAAAAAAGGCGAATGTCATTCAATACTCTATTTTTTGTTATTTAAAGGTGATATGAAAAATCCTGCATTTTTAGTGATTTTTTGGTTTTTATATTGTCATGTTGGTTATTTTTTTCTCTAATGGTTGATAATATCAGATAGATCCAATTTTATAAAAAATTGGTATGTGTGCTCAGGAATATAATTGTTAGACATTGTTCGCTCCCTGGACCCCCCTCAGCTGGCTCGGGCCCGCCTTTGCTTCCTAATTATGAAAATAGAATTATTATTACTTCTATTCCAATCCAGTGCCTGCTTGAGGATTTGTTTACATTCATGGAATACACAAATGAAAAGAATACATAAATATTTCTCTATACATTTCCTATGGGAGAAATCGTAAATTTAGGAATTAATAACTCAAAAAGTTATGAGAATTTCGGGATGAAAATAATTTTCGTGTAATTCGGAGAAGGTCTTCTTTATGCATATCAAATTTCATTTAAAAATTCCTACGGGAAGTTGGTCAAACAGAGCGAGACAGACGGACAGACGGACATTAGCGAATTATATAAATAAGAAGATAGAAAGATAACAAAAGATTCAATTGAAAAGATGAGACTACTTTCTTAAGTATCACATTAATTAATAGAATATCGACATTTCGAGCGACTCTCAGCCTTCAACAGGTGAATTCCTTGATCAAGAGAGAAGTGAAGAAGCATTCTGTTGATGACCGAAATGTTAAAATGTTTAAATAGAGAAATTATGATATCATTGCAATCACTAATAGAAAGAGGGACATTTTAGAACAGCCCCATGAAATAAAATTTATTATTTATTTATTTTGATGCAAAATGAAGATCAATCAATCAATCGACACGTTCCCTTCATCAGATGCCACACAAACAATAAACGAAATCACAAAGAACAAGTAAAAAGAATACTTTTATTACTTTCTCTTACCTCTATATATATGTTAATATATAGAGAAAGTATTGGATTCATGTCAAAAATTCGATGTCGAGATTTTGATGGATATACACGTTTTGAGGTCCCCTGAAACAAAAAAAAGTGGGTCCCGCAAATTGGTATGTGTGTGTAACGATATTAAGCATGAATGAAATGAGCTAGAAGGTTAAAATTTTATATTTAAGTTTTGTACCCTCCTGGTCGGTGACAATAAGCTTTTAATCAAAATCGGCCAAAGAGTACTAATACTTTACTGATGTGCTTTTTCAGTTTTTTTCGATTTTCTCTGAATTCGCTCTAACGAATTTGATTAAAATTCAAAAATCAATTATTTTTTATATTCTCTTTAAAATGTATATTCTCGTTTTGCAATCATAATTGTTTGAAGCACACTTTACTCTTGTACTTCATAGAAAAGATAGGAGAAATGGTTGCCTGCCATGGTAACAAAATATAAATATTTTCCAGGGGTTTATAAATTTGACATCTTGAATTCTACTATATCGGCGGAAACTAAATATATGTCGACACAAAAATATGTGGTGTGACAAGCACAGAACAAAACTTTCGATTTCCGAAGGTAAGAGAAATTTGTGTGCTGTGCAAATAGTCACACCAGATTTTTATAAGAGTAGGCCTACTCGAGAGAGAGAAGTAAGGTCGTGAGGAAGATGCTTGTCACTCAGACGACTCACTCACTACGCGAATCAAATCAATTTTAATTTCTAACTTTCCCCTCTAACCCGCGGCGCCGATTTCACTTTTCTTTGACCATTTTGAAAGACTGAAGATGGGTCAATAAAATTAACCCGAAACGTCTCACTGGATTGTGAGGCTTTTTATTTTTGGCTCCTTCCCCTGGTTGATTTTGACTTGAAGAATAAACTCCCAGGTTACATAAAATATTCTGAAGAGAGAGAGGGGGGGGGGGGGGGGGTAAAAAATCAAACAAACTCTAAACAGGGGGGGGGGGGACAAAACTAATTAAAGAAGACCAAATTTCTTGCCTCTTCTCTGCAATAATAGAGCAATAATGTTGAATGCTAAAGTTGATAAGGGGATTAGGGTTTGTTATTTAAACTAAGCAAGATAACATGACTCTCGAAGTTAAATAGAGAAGAGAAATTTTATTTAATTCAATTTCAACTCTAAAAGTTTAAATCTGCTCTAAATTAATACAAAAAACAACAACAAATGATGATCTCTCAATTATGATTAAGCGTGTGTGTGTGTAATAATTATAAATAGGGTGAGATGGACAGACAGACAGACAGACACCTGCTGGTGACAGGTGCCATTTCATTTGCATCGCTCTTTGTGTTTAATACAAACGCCGACACACAAATTGAAAGTGTAATCGTGTCTATAGAGAGAAGATTAAATGACTTTTCGGCTTCCATCCTCAGGGTGAAAATAAAAAAAAACTCCGTGCAGGCTTTCGGAGTTGCGTCCTGTGCCCTCTGAATAAATCTTTTCTTAATAAGCAGAACAGCTAACTAGGAGTCACCGATTTTATTCAAACTCATAGGATTTGAAGATTAGTATCTGGACATCAATTTCCCAAAGCAGTAAGATTCACTACTCAAGAACACTCAAGAAAATCGAATTTGAAGACTATCAAGATTTCTGAGTTCTATAAGTTTGGATAATTTTATTTATATGTAAACAGTGTCTGGTAGCCGAGAGAGTAAGCGCAACTGTCTAGTAAACAAGGAGTCGCTAGTTCGATGCTTGTTTGGGACAATTTTTTTTTATTTCAACTCTCTATCCGTATATACAGTATCTCTCATATTAGAAATTAGTTGCGGGTTGACCGAGCCGGAGCTCGGTCTTTGTTTTATATTGATAAAATTGTAAAAAACTAAAAAAAGTACATCAGTAAAGTACGAATACTCGAGGGGCGCGAATTTGATTTGTATAGAAGAAATAGGAAAATATTTAAAATTTGAAAGAAATATAGAAGAGACAATGCCTCTGTTTTGGCCAAAATGCACTTTTTCTATTTTCCGCCGATCGACGCGCCATCATTTCATTTTCATGCGTTTTGTCCCATCTTTTATTTTTCCTTGTCTTTGCCGCGAATAAGGAAGCCACTCTCTTTCTCTTTTGACTTCCGGCGCATCGACTCGCATCTCCGAATTAGGAGAATTATTTCTTTTATTTTGAGTTTTCTTCATCTGGATTTGGTCCAGCAGGGAAGAATATTGGTATCTCATGGAGATACAATTTATTTTTAATTAAAGAAAACCCTAAAGAGGGTAAGTTTGTTCAATTTCTATTTTCCTAATTAATTTCCTAGTTAATTAAATTAATTATTTTCCCCTTTTTCCAGGTTTTTTTTTATATTCAATTTTCTTTCAATATACTTTTTTATTCCGTTTCAATACGGTTTTGGTCCGCCTGTTTCCCTCCATTCGTTGGGAAAATTATATTTGAATATCCAGAGTTGGGAGATTTTCACGTTTCCAACATCATTGGGAAACGTCTCCGCTTTTATCTATTTTTTGGACCTGCTTTCCAACGGAAGCCATTGGGGCTTCAGGAAGCCAGCATTGAACCTCCGATTGTGATCAACAACGGCCTGAAGCTAAGTTCCTTCCCAAACGAGATAACTTTACTTATTTTCTACTTCTTTGCAATTATTATAAACTTTTTAATCTATTCATTTAACTCATATTCAGTGCTCTGCAATTGATTCCTTCTCACATCAATAATATTTACTGTATAAACCATTCGAATATATATATTCATTCAACCTGTATATTTTGATTCGAAAAATTGGTGACCCCACATTTATTATTACTTTTAAATTAAAATATTAGCTAAAATATTACTGCCTTCTGATTTCTTTTCCCTTGGGGTGTATTTGGCTCATCCAGCCTCATAAGAAAATGTTAATCATGAGATGTACGTAAGAGAGTTGCCCAGGAAATGCGTCAGCTTGGAGACAATCAAACATTATTATTTTCAATAAAATTAATTAATAATTAGTATTTTAATAATATTATTTAAATAATAGGTATTTTTCGACTAATTGGTCTTGTTGACATTATTAAATTAAATACATTGTTAAGTAATTATTGATATAAAAAATTAAATTTACAAAATTGCACATTAATTAAAATTTAAATATTCGTGGATATATTCTAAATGTGTGGGTCAAGGTTAAAGAGAGGGAGGGTTTGACCAGGAAGCAAGCCCACTAGGCTTTGAACATTATAAAACCTTTATAACGAAAATTAGAAAAAACTAGAAAAGTACACCAGTAAAGTACTAGACCCGAATTTTCCCAAACATCAGACCTAGCACAATTTCATATTGGGACCACAAATAGTATATATTTAAAATTTGAAAAAAATCGTTAGAGCCGTTTTTGAGAACTGATATGCATATATATAAACAAACAAACAAGAAAACGTACATTGCTCGTTTAATATAATTAGATTAGATTAGATTAGATAAAATTGTAATTAAATTAACAAATATTTTTCAATATAAATTAACATCTTTTATTTTTATTTAAATATTTGTTAATTTCAATAGGCCTATTATAAATGTTAATATG
>JAKCPI010005846.1:0-19816 GCA_023213315.1 Euborellia annulipes
ACAAGAAACATTTGCAAAAATAAACAATCCAAGCGTCATACAAAATGAGAATATATCCCCTAGCTTTTGAGCATATTTTGGCTAAAAGTCGCTAATTCATCGTAAACTATAAAAATACAAAAGTATGCCAAATACCACATGGTATGCCTGAATCCCCAAATGTATGTTTAAATAAAGAGTACCGTTAAATGCCGAAGATTATAAAAAAAAAATTTATACTATCAATATTATCACTAGAGGTCTCAGGGATTTACATATAATTTTAATCATCCGGAAGTCCTTTATTAATGCTAATTTGAATCTTGAACTTATTACCTCGTTACTCTCCCCCCTCCCCCTCCCCCCACCTTGAATGTCCTACTGTCTTTTTCTTTAACAGCAAAGAATTATGAACCTTAATTAATTGCAACATCAAGCAAGTAACATTAAGAATATATTAATTTGAAGATCAGTATTTTAATTCTTGGTCACTTCAAGATGATGGTTAAAGAATAAATAAAACAAATTTTCTTAAAAATTATGTTTTTACTTTCTCTTACCTATATGTATATGGATGGGGCATGTCCATGTCAAATCGACAAATTTTTTTTTCCTGCCCCCGCTGAAAATTTCCTATCTTTTTTCTACCCCTTAAAAGACATTTTTGAGAATTTTTTTCAAATTTTTTTACCCAACTAAAAAAAAGTTAAAGATTTTTGGAAAAAACTGCTCTTTTTTTTTCAAATAACTTATTTTAAAATTGATATTTCGGAACCCCGCCACGCTATAAAAATTTTGTTTTTTAATGTACCGGTAGTTTTTAGAAAAAAAATACAAAAATTATTTTAGAAACCCGGATATATGAAATATATCAGTTTTTTTTGAAAATACCCTAATTTTAATCCGATCATTTTTTTTTTTAACTCAAAAAAAAAACTTAAACTAATTCTACAATTATCCTCCCTAATTTCAAGATGTGCCGACTATCGCTTCTAATTTTTTTTTTTTGTTATAAAAAAACTTTTCTTGAAATTTGGTTTATTTTGCGTAACTTTTGTATGAAATTTTTTCAGCTTTTTCGTGAAACTTTAGAAGTTGAAAAATGATATTTTATTCGAAAATTTGAAGTCATCATCTTATTGAAAATTGTTTTTTTTTTCAGTCTCGTACTAAAATCTGGTGCGACAGTCACACCAGATTTTTTTATATCAGAGCATTCTTTTTGGACATCTGGCTTACAAGTCTGCGCAGTTAAATTAGCTCTGAAGACGGCAATTCATGGTGCCGAAACAAGTTTTTCTTGCGCAGACTTGTAAGCCAGATGTCCAAAAAAATGCTCTGATATAAAAAAACATAATTTTTAAGAAAATTGGTTTTATTTATTCTCCAACCACCATCTTGAAGTGACCAAGCTGATCTTCAAATTAATTATTTACTGGTCTACACTAAAAAACTGTTTAAAATTAAGAATTACTATCCGCTCCGCCCGCCTGCGGCATACCATCGCCTTTTACAAAATCTAAGCGTCATACAAAGTGAGAATATATCCCCTATCTCCTGAGTATATTTTGTCTAAGCGCCGCTAATAATCGCAAACATCAACATTTATAAAAATACGTAAGTATACGCCCTATTTATATATTAATTTCTTAGAAGATGTTCCTCAATATAAATAAAATCTCTTCGATTTACTAAGATCTAGTTTTTCCAAGTTGTACTGTACCAGTTTCTTTGAGCTTCTTGTTTTTTATTCCTTCTTATATGTATTTAGATAAGGTTTATATTCTTTTGTAGATAACATATCAAAAGGTGAATCAAATCAATGAACACACCTCTATTTTTCCCACTCTTATATAAATATGTAAAAGCATTTGATAAACAAATTAATTCCATTCCCTCTCCATCCACTTGAAATAAAAGAGTAAATAATCGATCGGATTCTTAAAGAGGCATTATATAATTTCCTATTTACTTAGAAACGCTTACCTAGCAACAGGAATTTTCCTGATAAGCTGTTCCATAGTAACCCTTGTAATTCTTCACCGGCCAACTAGCCTTGGACTTGACCCTTCACTCGCCTCTCCATTTTAGCCTTTTCAGGGACAATCACTCTTGTTTTTTTCTTTTTTTTTATTCCCATTCATAACCAAAAGAATCTTCCCAATCACTAAGGAAATTCCATTTTGATAAGATTAATTTTTGTTATTAAAAAAATACTTAACAGTATAGTCTATTTTATTCATAATAAAACACTCAGAGTGAATGGAAAATTCATATTTTATACCGTGTGGTGGGGATAGAATTTAAACACGCTTTTACCATAAATAAATATTTAATTTTTGCAATTTATATTTTAAAAATTTAACAAATTAAGGAATGATATTAAAAAAGTATAGGGCAGAGAATTTGGCGTAGAACATTTTTGAATGCTGGGAGTAGGCAACCCAATGAGCAAACATTAATGGGTTTTTCGTTTAATTGTTCCAAATCTCTTCTAGTCAAGAGCGGATTCAAGGGGGTAACTTACCCCCCCCCCCCGAGATTTGAAAAAAAAAATACTTTTTTTCGAAAAAAAATTTATTTTGAATGTAAAATTTTAAAAATTAATACTTAAAAATTAGATTTGTATTTATATTCTGGCAAACAAGTACAGAATGCGCCTTTAAATTACCGAAATTAAGAAAAAAATAGTGTGTTGCGCGACCAGTCATACCAGATTACCTCCCCCCCCCCCCCCCCGAGAAACACCTCTGGATCCGCTCTTGCTTCTAGAGCAGGCCAATCATGTTAATTTCGAGGGAGATTTAACAAATGCTCATGCGGGAACTTCTCTGGATAAGGAACTCTATAGGGCCCCAGTCAGCAGAAATAAAAAAAAAACCTTTATATTATTTCGTCGAAGTTTCGGAAACGTACCGCTCCCATCCTCAGGATGAAATAATTGTCGAACAATAAATGGATTGTTTTATAAAACTTGTTCGACAATTATTTCGCCCTGAGGATGGGAGCGATGCGTTCCCGAAACGTCGACGAAATAATATAAAGGTTTTTTTTTTATTTCTGCTGACTGCCCTTTTCAAAGAGATACTTATTCAACAAAAAAAAAATAATATTCTTATTGATTTGGATCCTTTGGAGGGTTTAGATTCATTAATTTTTAAAAGAAAGGAAAATATTTTTTCCGTTTACCCTCTAAAATCTTGTTGCGCCACTGGTATGTATTACAAGTTTGGGTCAAAAGTAGCGTTGGTTTTATTTTGATAGCCCTTTTTTCATTTTATAGCAGAATTTTAATTTGATATATAAATTTTTGAAATTAAAAAATCGACGTCATGTAAACGCAAATATCATTAAAAGGGTTTAAAAAAGATGTTCCATAAAAGGTCGTCAAACATAAGTAATAAATTTTTTGCATACGGACTATAAATTTCTCAGTCATTTGTTTGAACATCATCATTTTTTAGATGTTTTATTATAAATTAATTAAAACAAAACAGAAAAAATGATATTTTCATAAAATGGACTTCGTTCTATTAAAAATCTTTTAGTTAAGTAAATAAATAAATAAATAAATAAATAAATCATTCTTTTAATGTGACTATATACATAATTTTCTTCTTTCCCATTTAACAGTTAAGTATCTTTTGAAATGCGAATTTAACGAATTCGCAATTCCTGCTTAAAAGCAAAACAACTTTTCACAAGTAAATATTAATGAGATAAAATTTTCTTTAAAAAATGTCTCGTTGAGAATATATCATCTCTGAGATTGTAATTAATGAACAGAAGAAGAATAAAAAAAATTAAATTTAAATCGCCGACTCAATTCATAAGTTATAAATAGAGACCGGATTTTAAGCAAAATGCTTATTGCTGAATTTTATAAGCAGCCATTAGATATTTAATTTCTATACGAATTAGGAAAAACTAAGTGCATTGAGATTGCATTTTTTATGCTTTTTTTGCTTTTTTTGAGTTTTCATGCTTTTTTTTCCCTTTCGTGCTTATTTGAACTTATTTTACGAATATTTAAATATATTTTTTTTTTATTAAAAAAATTTTTTCCCATTCACACACGCATACACCAGGGACGTATATAAGGGGGGGGGGCCCCCCCCAAAAAAAAAAAAATTCCAAAAAATCCCGCAGTGTGAAAAAATATAGCCCTGTAAAAAAATTTTTTTCAGCAGGGTGAAAAAAATTTTATTCCGCAAAAAAAAAAAATTTTCGCAGGGCGGGGCGGAATAAATTTAGTTTCTTTAAAAAAATTTGTATACGCCATTGGTATGAGTAAAAATTGCTTATGAGATGCTTTTTTTCAACTTTTATGCTTATTTAACAACTTTTTATTCAAGTTTTTTATGCTTTTTTAAGCACTTTTTTCCATTTTTTTATGCTTTTTTGTCCGGTCTCTAGTTATAAAGTTAAGACAGGGATAGATTTTTTGTCTTTCTCTCTCTCCAGACACTGAATTTATTGATTTATCCTTTAGAAAAAATGCAACCCTAGAGGGGTGTATCCGTTGGGCACACTTGGAAATTTATTCCCCTCCCGGGCCCTATGGGATTAAGTAAAAAATAGAGAAGTGAAAATTTTTCTCTTTGGTGAGGGAAAAATTTTTAAATATTTTGTTATTTCTAGAGAAATTGAAATTTTTTCCCCCCATCTAAGGAGTCTGCTGTGTTTTTTTCTCCTTTTTTTTTTATATAATAATGATATTTTTTTCTCTCTCTCCCCTTTCTTTTTTCTCTCTAAAAAAAAAAATACAAAGAAAATATAACGTTGGGGTTTGCAAAAATTTTTGTTGGTGTACGATTTTAGAATAGGCCAGAATATTTTATTTAAATAATATAAAGAAACAAAAAAATTATTTTTGACTAAAATCTAAAACTTGAACATAAAAATATTTTTTATATAAAAAACTAAGAACTCTATCACTTTTAAAGAACTTTAAAAAAGTTTTTTTTAAATTATTAAAAAAAATAAAAGAGGGCAAGGGGGGCCGCTTATCAAAAAGCTTCCAACCAGTCAAAAAAAAAAGTGGGATCACTATTAATTTCAGATTTTTAGATGCATTACAAAAATGAATGCAAATTGAAAATTGATTAAATCGTGGAAGTCAATATTTATTCAAGAAGAAACGAGTCCACAATCTCAAAAATAATAATTGCAGAAGAAAACTAATTGCGAGAAAAGTTGAGATAAACAAAGAATGGTTTGATTATAATTGACTATCTCCAGTAGAACAAATAGTTTGAAGCAAAGAAAATAATAAAATAAATGCCGAATAAAATATAAATATAAATGAAGGAAGAGGAAAGTTTTTTGCAAGTAATATCAAAAAAGAGAATATAAAATATGGTGGTTCCGTATCCCCCTCCCCGATATTTGAAAAATTTGCCGAAAAAAAATTTATTTTTAATGTAAAATTTTAAATATTAATACTTAAAATTTTGATTTGTATTTATATTCTGGCAAACAAGCCCTTTAAATTACCGTGTGCTGTGTGATGAGTCACACCAGATTAACCCCCCCCCCCCCCCCCCTCCCTGAGAAACACCTCTGGATCCGCCATTGCTTCAGTCTCAATTAATCTAATATTAGTAGAACGCAACTGCTTCTTTAAGTAATTAGCCTAATTTAAATAATCTGAAATGTTACTTTAAAATAAACGCTGGACTTACTTTTATATTATATCAGAGGAACAGCATGAAGTCGTCGACTCTCTGGCGTGACAAGAAGAACGAAGTTTAAGAAGAACAATGATGACCAGTGGACGAGAGATGAACGAGTGAACTATAAACAAAAAAAATAAAGAAATTAAATATAGCCAAGCTGTATTTATTTTTTAATATTGAATTTTTTTATTGAAGGTCTTTTCGAAAAAAAAAAAGGATCATTTATTTTTACTTTCTTACTCTTACCTCTATATATATGCGAATATATAGAGAAAGTATTGGTTTCATGTCAAAAATTTGATGTCGAGATTTTGATGGCAATTTTAAGCATGAAGGAATTGAGCTATGAGGCTGAAATTTTATATTTAAGTTTTGTAGCCTCCTGGACCTTGAAAATAAGCTTTTAAACAAAATCGGTCAGAGTACTAATACTTTACTGATGTACTTTTTCAGTTTTTTTTTTTTTTTTTTTTTTTTTCAAAATTCGCTCTAGCGATTTTGATTAAAATTCAAAAATCAATTATTTTTAGATGCTCTTTAAAATGTATATTCTCATTTTGTCATTGAAATCTTCTGAAGACCACTTTACTCTTGTACTCAATAGAAAAGATAGGAGAAATGTTTCCCATGGTAACAAAATATAAATATTTTCCCATGCTTATAAATTTTACATCTTGAATTCTAATATATCGGCGGAAACTAAATATATGTCGACACGAAAAATCTGGTGTGACAAGCACAGAACACAACATTCGATTACCGAAGGTAAGACAAAGTTGTGTGCTCTGCGACAGTCACGCCAGATTTTTAAATAATTTTTACTTTTTTCTTACCTATATATCAGGTATGTTAATATATAGAGTAAATATTGGATTAAAGTCAAAAATAAATTCGATGTCGAGATTCTGATGGAAATACTGTGGCCCCTGAGTCCAAAGAAGTGAAGAGAGAAAGAAGTGTTATGGGAGCAAGTTTTTTTTAAAGAAGATTTCCTTCCTTCTGGAGAGGATATGAATTTTTATTAAAGCTCTCTCCATTATTGATCTTTCTTGTTTTATATCAATAGTTTAAGATTAAAATGATATTTTAAGAAGGACGTGAATTTTATCCCTTGACAACGTGAAGTAATAGTTTAAAAAAATAATAATAAATTGAAAAGACCATAAAATCATGTCCCTAGTCACTAGGGCCTAGTGCACTGTTTCTCTTATTTGTGTTATGCTCCATCTGAGTCTAATCTAAAATTCTTATTCACTTCCATGTATTAGAATGTAATCACTTCTGATGATGACAAGAAATTGTCGAAATACGTATCAAGTGTTAGTTTTTAATTAATAAAACCTTTGGAACAAATAACCTAGTGTTTAATTTGTATATTTAATTTTAATTTACAAAATGTTTCAACGAGAACCAACGGTCGAAAGTTTAAATCTTAATAAAATTCTTATGCCCTCCACTTAGATACAAACAATTTTGAATATTCAAAATTGAAATATTTATTAAAGGAATTGCTAGGCCAGTTGGGAAACACTGCCCTAGAGGTTATATTTTCCCTCTCTTGGAGCCCCATCCGCTGACGCAAAAGCCCTCCAAAGGCGAGCCATGAGTATAGTTGGTCAGGAAATTGAATCTATTATAATTATCAAAAAAAAAGCTTATTATCAAAATGCTTAACCTTGATTCAGATAAGTGTCGATTAGATTAAAATTAGTAAAACTGGCTCAAATTTTCAAAAATATTTCACTGTGGGATATTTCAGAGATTTCATCATTCGATATGATCAATATGTGGATTAGGGTCCGACCGAAACAAGATTTTCAGGAAACCGAAACCGAATATTCGGCCACAACCTTAGTTTCGGCCGAAACCGAAACTTGTATTTCCTATAAATTTTTTTCATTTTACCTTTTTTTTTTTTGAATTTTTTCCCTTTTTGGCCGAAACCGAAACTACGGCCGAAACCATGATTTTTGGTCCGAAAACTGGTCGAAACCGTAACCGAAACCGAATATTCGTGTCGTCTAATGTGGATATGAGCTTTCTTGGTGTGATCGAATGAACACTGAACTGGACAGGGGCGTATATAAGGGGGGGGGCGAGGAGCCCCAGCCCCCCCCGAAATTTTTCAAATGCATATACATATATAGATGAGAATAAACATGTATACGGGCGTACAAGGTAATATTTATAATATTCCGTAGGGCGAAAAAATTTTCTGCCTGGTTCGGAAAATTTAGTTCCACAAACAGACTTTTCCGCAGAGCGAAAAAAATTTCGTCCTAAAAAAAAAAAGATAAAATGATTTGAACGGAAAGGAGAAAAATTTTAAAAATTTTTGTGCAGCGCGGAAAAAAAATTTGGTGTCCCTAAAAAAAGATAAAATTCCATGGGCCGTGGGAAACATTTTTCACAGGGCTGCAAAAAGCTTTGAGTTCGGGTCCCCCTCCCCACCCAAAAAAATTCTACATACTCCCCTGAAACTGGGATAGGTAGGCTAAGAAGTAGAGGGGAGAAGGGGATAAAATCCAGGGTTTGAGGGAATAAAATCCAGACTTTAAAGAAATTTTAAAAATATATAAAAAAATATAGTGTTATTTTTCTTTAGATATCAAATAAAACTTAAAGGTGCGCGTCTCGAAAAGCCGTTAGAAGACCATTCACTACCGAGTTACTCGAGGCGGCAAGGGATGGCGTTAGTTTTTCCCATACGGAAATAGCTTTAAATTAAAAAAAATTTGAGGTCGATAGCTTCAAAATTGTGGCCGCTGGAATCTCCCAAAATTGGCGCCCCGAGACGCCTCCCACTTCACCGAGAAAATATTTTGACTACGCAGCTTAAGATGTGAGTACCTAGGTATATGATAAATTAAAATATTAATTCATTAAGTAAGTAGTGGCCTCGTTAGATATGAGAGAAGGAATCTTTCCCCTAAGATAATAAACCTCGTGCAGGTCATTTGGGTTATCGCTAAATGTCTGCAAATTAAATAAAAAATTCTCAATCATATATCACCGTGATTGAGTCAGATTTAGTCATATTATCCTGGTATTTTTTTTATAGAAGGGAGTTGAAGGGGGAGGAGGAAGGGCTTACGCTCCCCACTCAGCCATAATAGTAAGACAGTAGAAAAGAAATAAAAAAATCTGCACAGCACACAGCTTTCTCTTATCTTGGGTCATCAAAAGTTGTGTACTCTACTGTCACACCAGATTTTTTGGTTCAAGATATATTTAGTTTCCCATGGCACCTAATAAAAATAAAAATTTAAAGAAAAAAAAAAAACAATTGATACGATATCATACACACTCGGACGTATATGATAAGTAAGAAAAAACAAAAGAATTTTATTTATTCTAAGACCTTGAACTTATTTTTTCAACAAATAAATTGAGTAATCATCTGATTAAATCATTAAATAAAATAAAAGAGGAGAATAAGGTCATAAAAAAGTTAATTAGCTAATCTTACACACTCGGACGTATATGCTTCTTGAGATGATCGAGGAAAAATCAAAACTCGATTCAAACATCTGTTATCAAAAAGCTTAAAATATTGAAGATATTTTTATCATATTTAAAGGTAAATATTATGCAATCTATTTTAAAAAATTTTATTCAATCGTTTCCAAAATTTGACGACTACCCTGCCAGATGAGGAGACATTTCCCCCGTTGCTTAACCAAGGTTATTAAAAAATCAAAATTTTTACCTAATAGTAATTCAGCAGAATGATGATTCAACTTCATTCCAGGAAGTCGAAAACAACTATCTACTCATTTAGGAAGATAAGGAGAATAAAATCAGCATCTTTTTCTCTCTTTTTTCTCAGCTCATTTCGGATTTGACTAAACACTAACCACTAACTACTTACATATTTGTTAAATATAATTTTATATAGGTCTAATCGAACTGGAAAATACGATTAGATACAAATAAATATGAAATGAAAAAGAAGTAAGAACAGATTTATGCTGAGGAACTTTGACAGATGAAACAATTTAATCTATCTCTATTCGTTCTATTAATTATCTGTATTATTTGAGATAATTTTAAGCAATGAAAAGATTCTAAATAATAAATTTCTAGTTTTATTGTAATTTGAAATTAATTTAGTCTCTTGTGGACGAAAACAATGGGTGGGGAATGCTTAAAGTTTTAGGAAAATCTTAAAAATTCTGAAAGTTCAAAGGCGATAGAAAAATATGACCTCTATGGATAGGACCACCTAACCATGCATATTAAGATAATCGAAAGGAAAAATTAATTGATTTTTTTTTAATATTTATTTTGCAATAAACGATTTTATTTATTTTTTATGATAAATGTATTCGAAATTTTAATACAATAAGAATGAAATTTCTTAGTGTTTTCTTTTTTCTGTTGGAAAATTTAGAGTAGATAAATTTTTTCTTAGTGTTGTTTTTTTGGTTCAATGAAGAAAAAAGAACCAAGAAAGGAAAAAGAAAGAGTAATTTAGTAAATTATAAAAAATAAATGATTAGAATGATAATGTAAATGAAAATTTTTTAAAGTTTGTGGTTGATAACATGATTATATAATAGTGGTGGCAATGGATGGTGTAAGACAGTGGTTCCCAACCTGGGGGCGATTTGGGTTTTCAGGGGGGCGATAAATAAGCGGGGGGCAATGAGTATTCGAAGGGAGAAAAATTATTAGTTTACTAAAATTTAAAAATATAAAGCCCACGGGGCGTGGTGTAGAGGTTAGCGTGGTAACCTCATATACCAAACGTCGCGGGTTCGGACCCCAGGCAGTCCGATGATTTTATTTAAGCCATCTGGATACCAGATGGCTTAAATAAAAATGCCTGGACCCTAATATATATAAATTCATAAATAACGGTTATCGTAAATGTCTTATATGGCCTGAGCTGCCGAAAAGACAGTGTGAATGTGTGTGTGAGTGTGAGTGTGAATGAGAAAAAAGTGTGAATGTTTTAAAAAAAAAAAAAAAAAAAAAAAAAAAAATCAAAGAGAGAAATCTCCTATTTACAGGAAGGTCAGGATAGAAGAGGACAAAATATTACCATAAAAATAAAATAGTCTGAAGATAATTCCAATCTAGAATTGAAACGTCACTTTTAGCTCAAATCTTAAATTTCAATTTAAAAAAAATCATTTTCTTGAATTTTTTTTCCTCAGGGGGCCCGGGCCCTTTAAGCTCAAATCAAGTTTGATCTTTTTCACGACTCAGGATAGCTAAAAACGTAGATTTCAGTGGGTAATTTTCAAAAAATTTTCCATACCCCCAGATTCACCCGAAAATTCTCTGTCCGACTTTGGCCTCGATTAATTAATACTTTGTAACTCTTTGTTTAGGACATTTTGAAAAAAATTTATATAACTTTATTTAAATAAATATTGTAAGCTATGTTTATAACTATAACTATTTCAAAAGTTTTTCAAAGACTGTGTAGAAAAGTGTTGGCATGAAGGCCCCAATAGCCTTTTACATACTAAAAAAAAAACTTTAAGTTTTTTTTTTTGGGGGGGGGGCGTATTACTAAGTAGGCCCAAGGCCCGTCAAGTCTGTCTGCGGCCCTGTATAGAGACCTACGGTAATAAAATTGTTTAAAATAATAAAACTGCTTTATTATTTACACTTTACTTCAAATTAAAATTAGGCATACATTGAAAATGTAAAGGGGGGCGATAGGTGTTAGTCAACCTCCAGAAAGGGGCGATGGGTCAAAAAAGGTTGGGAACCACTGGTGTAGGATGTAGGCTAAGCGTATGAATGATTAAAAGAGTGTGAAAGTTAGAGTAAAGTTGAATTGTGGATAAAAGAAGTTGAATTCATAAAAGATGTTAAGTCATAGAAGAAAACGTTAAGTCTTAAAAGAAGACGTTAAGTCATAAAAGAAGACGTTAAGTCATAAAAGAAGACGTAAAGTCATAAAAAAAACACGGGGGGTCTGGGGGGCTATGCCCCTCAGTGGGTCTGGGGGGCGGAGCCCCCGCTAGCTACGCAGGGTGAGCGAAGCGAAGCGTAGCGAGCTCTGGGTGGCTAGTTTAATAATATAATTAAATAATTATTATATAATATATTAATATATATAATGATATAATTAATTTTTAAGAGGAATAACCGGGTTTTTAAGAGTCCCTGGTGTTGTGTGTTCTTTGCTATCTCATTGAACATTCAAAGAGAATATATGTGTGTTTATTTACTTTGCTATTATTGTTGTAAAAAATTGTTAATTTTTCCCCCAAATTTTCTCCAAGAAAATTAAGTCTTTTTATTTCAACCCTTCATCTTATTAATCTCCTCTCGCTTAAATAAGAATGCTGTACCCCAAAATATATATTATTCATAATAACGGTTATCGTATAAAGTCTTATATGGCCTAAGTTACCGAAAAGACTGTGTGAATGAGAAAAAAGTGTTTTTTTTTTTTATTAAAAAAAAAATCTCCCAACACCTGGCCATGCACTAAACCCGCCAAAGGCAGTCGTTCCGGCTATATATATATATAAATAAAATTTGCTGGCGGACCAAACCCTGGGAATCAAACCCAGGATCTTCAGCATTTCCGAGGCATCGGTGTGCTTTGCACCAGGCCACCTGGCCCTCGATAAAGACCAAAAATTTCTCACATCCCCTATATATGCAAGTCTCCGGGGGTCATGGGACGTTTGACCCATTAACAAATAAATATACTCACAAATTTTTTAAATATATATATATTTATGTCTATCAAGTCCGAATCGAGTCCTCGGGCCGTGGTGTACTAACGGTTATCGTCAATGTCTTAAATGGCCTGAGTTGCCGAAAAGACTGTGTGTATGAATGTGAAAAAATTGTGAGTGTTAAAAAAAAGTCCGAATTGAGGTACGGTATCGTTATTAATATTTTATTTAAAAATTTATATCTCAAAAATTATTTAATTTTCATTTTTATTTAAGATATTTTTCAACTTTAAATTTAAAATTGTAAATTCTCAATTTGATTATGTTTAATCCCAATTTGATTTTGTTTAATCCCAATTTGATATTGTTTGGTCCCAATTTGATTTTGTTTGGTCTCATTTTGATTTTGTTTAATCCCAATTTGATATTGTTTGGTCCCAATTTGACTTTGTTTATTCCCAATTTGATTTTGTTTCGTCCCAATTTGAACTTGAAAAGGTATAGTGTCTATCCTAGAATTGAAAAAAGCAAGATATGTAGGAAAAATACAATTCGAAATAATACAACTGATACAAGATATCTCTCAAAATAACCAACAGATCTCATTTGCTTGGACAAAATCCCATAACAATAACCCAAATAACGACTTAGTAGACTTTCTAGCCAAAAGAGCAGCGTTCATAGGAAAGACTCCAAATAGGACTACCTATCAAAGATGCATTCTCCATTTTCAAATCAGATCTTACAATAGCCTGGAACAACCATTGGTCGTACACTGCTTTAACAAGGGGTTCTGCATTAATGAAATTAAAAAATCATACAGGCCCTCCCTGGTTTCATCACATTCCAGAACTTTATAGAGAGCACATCACGTTCTTCAATAGACTCAGGATAAACCACACGCTTTGCAACTCCCATCTATATAGATTCTCTTTTAACGATAGCCCCCTCTGTTCCTGTTCATTATCCATACAAGCAACGCCTCAACATTTAATATTTGAATGTCCCTTATACTCCAACAATAGATCACAGTTTCTCGAAGAAATCAGGCCATCCTTCCGAGACCCCCCAACTCTCCCACAAATTCTTAAAGACCCTAAGAAAGAAATAGTCCTCGCTCTCCATAGATTTTTAAAAAACTCAAATATAACTATATAGCACTCTGTTTTTGACTGTATTTTTATTGATTTGATTTTGTTTTATTATTGCTTTAATTTTGTATTATTATTGTTTTATTATTTTTTTGATTTTGTTTTATTATTGTATTATTATTTCTGTATTATTGCCTTATTATTGCTTTGATTTTGTTTTTTATTGTATTATTATTGCTTTGATTTTGTTTTATTTTTGTATTATTATTGTTTGGATTTTGCTGTATTATTGCTTTAATTTTGTATTATTATTGTATTTTTTATTGCTTTGATTTTGTATTGATATTTTATAAATTTATATGTACTTATTGTATTGTGAGGGATGGCCGAGTAGCCCTACCCTAAATAAATAAAAAAAAAAAAAAAAAAAAACAATTTATGGAATTTATTTTGTTGGGATTTTATTGTTAAAAGGGTTAGGCCTATATGAGAATTTTTCAATGAATGTATAAACTAAAAAAAAAATTTATTTTTTTAAGATCTTTTTCGCCATGTGAGGCTATTTAGATCCGGTTCTTATTTATTTCAATTAATTGGAATCCGCCTGGAACGCGAAGTAAACCACCAGCCTCTGCTAAAAAGAGGTAAAACTGAGCCATGGGTCAGAGGCAAATTAAAATAAAATTTAAATTTTTATTATTTAATAATGACGATAAATGGATTTTATACTTTAAATGTAATAATTAAAGTATGCTAAATTCATAAATTTAAGCAATTTTTTTTTCCTCCTCGTTAATTAACGCTCTCACTAATTTTATTTATTCTCTCTCTCTAGTCCATTACCTCTTTAATTTGTTTGTAATTATTTGTCAAAAAATATTCGAATACCTATAGTGTATTTGTGAAATTTTTCTGACGTTGCGATCGGTAACCTTCTAAATTGAAGTGGCCGTTTCCAGAGAGGGAACACACTTAGGCCAATTAGGCCCTTTCTGATACCACGGTGGGGCTATTTCCCTTTCCTACCCTAAGAGGAGACTTCGGCAGAAAGTTTGAATTATTTGCTGTAAGCTGGATTCGAACCCGAGTCGTGTTGAGACTTCGGGCTCAGTAATCCTCAGCTTAGCCATTGCCTCCTCTGAGGGGGTGGGTTACTAATATTTAATCTCGAAAAATGTTAATAATTTTAATTGCATTGACTCTAATAAAAAAAATTTAATTTGATTATTTATTTATTCCGCTGTCCGAGTAAATACCACACAAAAGAAGGCATTCATAAAAAATTTCTACAAGCAATTGGTATTACTATCTCAGGAAAAGAGTCTGGAAAATTTTATTTAACTTTTTCTCTTTTCAGTATTAAGATGAGGAGGATAAATGGATAAAATATATTAAAAGCAATAACCCAGTTGAGATTTCTCTCATTGAATAATAATGAAAACTTGATTCAAGAAATGAGAGAGAAACTCATCAATTCTTGTAAAAGGAAATTTCTGATTTAGCGAAGAAATAAATAATCAAAAGAATTTCGGTTATTAAAAAAATATATTAAAAAATATTCTTATTAATAAGGAATATATTTATCAAATCAAATGACAGATATTTTCGCTATAGGATGTAGCAAAAAAAAAATATATATATAAATTAATTTTCCCAATTTTCTTTAGCGCATTTTTTTTTTCTCCATTTTTCTCGAAGGAAAAACAACGAAGAGAATATCAAACTAAGCGAAATGTTAATAAAACTCCCGAGCTTAATAAAATAAAAACAAAGTAGCCTATCCAGGCATTTGAGGCGAATAGGCATTTGGAATTTGGCGATTACCTGGGCTTTGCTTATATGGCCAGACCTCCATTAATGCCGGATAAAGATATTTTCATTCAAATTACAAAAGCTTTGGGAATCGATGTACCCGTAGACTTTATTTTTATGTTCGGGCCAAATCTAGTTACCATGAAAATACGATTTCAACCACCTCTTGGAGTAGATGTTTTTTTGTCATTGCATTTTACTTAATGAATATTAACTTCAAAAAAAAAAAAAATAATAATAAATGTCATTCGGCATAATAACAATTATCCTCTTCTTTAAGAATATATTTCAGAGGTATTAATCTACCATTAATTTATTGGGCCCGTGGCAAAAATTCCTCCTAGAAGAGAGATGTAATATTTTGGCTATATTAAAGTGATAACCGTTGGCTCTAGTTGAAACATTATAATGAGGAAAAATTAATTAAAAACACTAGGTAATATGCTTGATTTTCATTTTGGATGGCCTTAGACTAATGTCCATTTGGCCAGCTTTTAATAAGTAATATGTCCCAATATGCAGTATTATTGAATCTATGTAGGCAGCCAGGACGAGAAATAAAACGCAATTCGGGTGGTAATCGCCCCTTCCTCAGGACTGAGCAGGTGTCAATTATAACAACTGCTCAGGGGGCACAGTAGACAAATTTCAGTCAAAGAAAATATATCTTGACCCAATTTAATTTATTGGTATACGCTTAAGAGCCTAATTTCAGAAAATTGGAAAAAAAAACTATTAAAGTACTACTACTCTTTGGCCGAATTTGTTGAAAATCCTCGAGAAGCATGCGACATGAGTACTTGGCTTAAGTATAAAATTTAAGTATCGAGAGTTTAGTCGTTTTTGAGTTATTATTGGTAATCCCTCATTTTTGAAATTTCACTTGAAATTCATTAAATTTATTGTGAAAAAGACTAAAATTCAATCTAATAAGGAAATCCTCTCTTCAATGGCAATTTTGAGAAAAGCACTAAAACAGGCATTTAAAAACAATAAAATCTGGTTCATAGAAATTTAGGTAAATATTTTGCTATTTTAACTTGAATAGATTTTCATAGAATTTAGGATTTTTTCACAATAAATTTAATGAATTTCAAGTGAAATATCACAAAATGTGGGTTAAGGGAATTATTCAAAAACGGCAAAACACTCGATAATCCAATTTTATAATTAAGCTAAGTACCCATTTTGTAAGCGTCTCGAGAAATTTCAATAAAATCGACTAAAGAGTTCTAGTACTTTAGTGATGTACTTTTCTAGTGTTTTTTTTTTTTTTTTTGCTTTTCTGAAAATGGGCTCTAATATTGTAGTTGTTTTCATACTACTTAGCAACAGTTTTACTTTCGAAGGAGACCGTAAATATAAATATTTGGTCCATTATTTATTAAATTTATTATACTTTTTACTTTATTTTGTCATTTTTGATTCGAAAAATTGTTTTATTTAATAAATTTTTAATTTTCATAAGTAATTCACTTTAATCTTATTAGGCATTGTATTCTCAGGGGGAAAAAAAGATTAGCATAGAAAATAAGAATAGTGAGAGACGGAATGGACTTTTTAAATCCGTCCTAGAATTTATTTTAATAAAAATGAAAATTAATTCTAACGTCATCTCTCTCTCTCTCTCTCTCTTTTTCTTTTCCTGTTCCTCTTTTAAGAAAAAAAGGTCGATCTGAGAAGTAATCTAAATTTTCTTTGCATTTATTGAGCTTATAAATACAGTCAACTTGAAAAGTTTTTTTATTAAATGGCATTGAGAAAAAGGGGTTTTCGAACTGAATTTTAATTATTACATTTTCAAAGTTAAAGAAAATTGTCATAATTTTTCGATTAAATACATCATAAATCATTTTAAAAAGAAGAGATAGATCGTTTTTTATTAATTTTTATTCTAGCACGAAATGATCGATTACCTGCAAGAATTTATGTATGGTTTACGATAAGAGCCGGAAGGTTGAATGAAGTATTCGGAAATTAGCCGAAAAAAATGAATAAAGAAGGAGAAAAAAATAGAGTTATATAAAAACACGCAGATAAAATGCCTCCTTTAAATTATTGTTGTTAGTTAATGTTCACTTCATACGGTTGATTTTACTAAATCAATGGCTAATAATTTAAGATAACGGATCTTAAGGTCGCCATTAATTCACGTTAAGATATTTGTCTCATCCACTATCTCTCTAATTAATCTAAACACCGAATTGTCCTTTAAAACGTTCCAGCCACACAATATTCCCAAAAGCGGATTCGGTAATGGATGAGGCAACCATGAAAAATTTATTTCCTTTAAGGATTTACTAAGATTGATTTATAATAAATATTTACTTAGGACTACTAACAGCAACACACCATCTCTCTGTCCTACTTAAATATTGGACCTATATTATTTTATTTACAAAATTTTCAAAGCTCTATATTGTATTTAAACTTGAGTTTTTTCTCAATGATTTTTTTTTTTTTTTTGAAAGAGATTGGAAATTTTATATTTTTTTCCCTAAAAATAAAGGAAATATTTATTTATTTTATTATAAAATTTATTTGCTGATTCCTAATTGAGGTCATGAAAAACCGGGTGAAATTCATCTTGAACTCCCAAGAGAACTCTGATGTGATACAGTAACCCTGTGGTTGAGTTCCGTGACCAGACCTCGTGATGCTCTCAACTCAGAATCTCAAGGGTCCATGAATATTCCGTATACAACGGAGGAATAAAAATTATTTTATTCTTTTACAGCAATTTTATAATAATTACTAACAAATGATATTAATAAAAGATATCCAAATCGTTTAAATAAAATCATAGGACTGCCTGGAATTCGAACCCGCGACCCTTGGTATACAAGGCAGGCGCGCTACCAACTTCACCAAGCCCGAGGGCAAAATATTAATTAGTATTATTAATTACTAACTAAAATAAACCATGATTAATGTCAAAAATGTCTTTTATAACTACAATTATAGAGTACATATCAATAATGTCTAACAAAATATAAAATCTAGAGGCCAAGGTCTAAATAGCAAAATGACGTGAGAGAGAACTATTTATTTTCCGAGATCTATTGTTAATCCACCAAAAATGATATAGCCTTTATAATATGACATAATCTACATCCAAAATACCTGACAGTGCGGGCATTAAGGGTTAAGTCGTTTTTTTATATTTAATCACTAATTAATTTTAAATTTCAATTTTTTTAGATGCAAATTTCATTGCACTCGCAACTTTAATTGCATCTCTTTTAAATATGAAAAAAAAACTATATTTTTCTTAATTAAGCCAATCTCGACTTTAAATTTTATTCTAGAAAGAAGAAAAAAAAAAACTTTCTCTATAACTGAAATAATTAAGAAGGTTCATAATTAGAGCAAAAAGGTCATTTGTATTTTAAAACTAATCCCTTTTCCGAGTCTAAACAAGAAAAAAATATAATCAAACTTTTTGTTTTTTATCTAACACAAATTATGCAAATAAAAATTTAATTATAAAACATCCTAATTTCATATGCAAAATTACCAATATTTAAAGTTCTTATTAAATACAAAAACAGGTTTTAATAATAAAAATTAACTAAACAGCTTCAGGATATGTCGGCCTGTTTACAATAAAATAAATGAAATTTTAAAAAATCATCACATAAAATTTTCCGGTGGTTAAAAATGAAATTCTTTTTATACAGCCCTTAATAGTTAAGTTTTATACAAGCCCCTGTGATAAATTTATTGTTTTTCACCAAGTACCTTAATCATCCTAAACTATATGTCCCATACTGTGTATAATAAAGTTCTCCCTAAGTGCGTCGTTAAACAGTCTTCTAGAGAGACACTTAGCTTAAAGTATCCGGCTTTATACAAAATTATATTTGCGTTTATTAAGGTAAGATTCAAATATATATCGCCGAGTAAGGGCTAACTTGAAAAGAAGAAAGCTAATTAGTCAAACAAATATGTTTTATTTTTTTTTGAAAATTGGAAAATTGTAGGAGATTACTTATTGATAAAATTTGAAATTTATTTATATGTAGAGAGGATATAGAGATTTAGAATTTAAAAAAATCTTGTGGGTTAGATTGGTCGTAGCCAGCACACAACTTCAGTAATCAAAAGTTGTGTTCTGTGCTTGTTCCAACAGGATTTTTTGTGTCGACATATATTTAGTTTCCGACAGTATATTTTAATTCAAAATGTAAAATTTATAAACAGAAAAACATAATTTGTTACCATCTCAACCATTTCTCCTACTTTTCTGTAAGAGGTGCAATGGGGGACAATATTAAGTCCCACCCACCAGTGTTTTCTACTGAGATTATTTCATTGAGTTTTTTTATAAAAGCAAAATGAAAATCTTTTTTGGAAATTTTCTAGGTTTGAACCATAAAAGTTTCCACTTAAAAAATACTTATTATTGGCCCTCACCGTCAGAGTAAGTAGGCTTCAAACAATTTTGAGATCAAAATGAGAATATACATTTGAAGAGTCAATTTGATTTTTGAATTTCAATCAAAAAATCGTCAGAGCGAATTTTTTAAAATCTGAAAAAAACTGAAAAAGGACGCCAGTAAGGATAGTGGTAGACAGGCAATGTAAAAGCCACTTTTTCGGACTT
>JAKCPI010005847.1:0-10777 GCA_023213315.1 Euborellia annulipes
TACACGTAGCATTCAGACTACCAGTCAGAATCAAGTTTTTTTAGCTCATTTGACTGTGGGAAACCACTAATTTTTCTTCTTAACTAAACTAACTTAGTCCCATGCCACTAACAAGTAACAATGAAAAACAAAAAGAAAACGGCCACCAGTCCTTCTGTCTTGCCCATACACGTTCAGTCAAAACGCCATTCCGCCCAAATACTGAGTCTGACTGATCGTGTAAAGGCCCCTTAAAATTGTAGATTTCTATCAACTTTTGGAGTAAATACTTCACTTAGAAGCAGTACTTTACCGATCTTTTCCAAAATTAACGAAAAATGTCTTTTTCTTGGTTGCTTATTTAAAAAACTATTCAGTTTTCGAAAAAATATCAAAGAATAAAAGCTTTTTAAAATAGAGTATTTATATATAACAAAAAATCTGGTGTGACCAGCACGGTACACAACTTTCTCTTACCGATGGGTAAGAGAAAGTTGTGTGCTGCGCCAGTCACACCAGATTTTTGTGTCGAGATATATTTAGTTTCCGATAGCACCTTAGTTTCAAACTTGCATTTTAAATGTTGACTGCTTCAAATAAACTATGGTTATTTTTCAAAATTTTAATCTCATATTTGGACATTTTATACACAATATAGATTCGTAAATAAATACAAAATTTCATAAGAATTGGGAAAAAAAAATTTTAAATGCCTAAAAAGTTCCAAAGGGGACCCCCTTTTGAATCGAAATTAACATACAAATCCCTATAGGAAATTAACATTGTTTCTATGCGAAGATAAGGTGGAAAGGGAATTTAAAAAGAGTAGAGAGAGACGATAATGTTTGCAAGTGGGAGAGATATATATATATGTTTTCTTGGAAACAATTAAAACAGAAATAAAAAAAAAAATCTGGTGTGACTGGCGCACAGCACACAACTTTCTCTTACCTTCGGTAATCGAAAGTTGTGTACTGTGCTTGTCACACCAGATTTTTTGTGTCGACATGTATTTAGTTTCCGACAGTATGGTACATTCGATTTTCAAGATGTAAAATTTATAAGTATGGCAAAATGTTTATATTTTGTTACCATGGCAACCATTTCTCCTATCTTTTCTATGGAGAACAAGAGTAAAGTGGTCTTCAGAAGATTTCAATCACAAAATGAGAATATACATTTTAAAGAGCAACTAAAAAATAGTTGATATATGAATTTTAAAAAAAATCGTTGGAGCAAATTTTGAGAAAATCGAAAAAAACTGAAAAAGTGCATCAGTAAAGTACTAGTACTTTTTGGTCGATTTTGTTCAAAAGCTTCGTGTCACGTCCCATGGGGGTGTCTAACTTAAATATAAAATTTCAACCTCCTAGCTCTTTTCGTTCTTGAGATATTTTGTTCACGCAGACAGACACACAGACAGACACACAGACAGACAGACCATGTCGCGAAAACCACTTTTTTGGATTCAGGGGACCTCAAAACGTGAAGATCCATCAAAATCTCGACATCGAATTTTTGACATGAATCCAATACTTTCTCTCTCTATATATATTAACATATATATATAGAGGTAAGAGAAAGTAAAAATAAATGGGAATTTAAATAATAATTGATTTTTAATCTAATAAAAAGAAAAAGATTTAAATTCCGTTACCATGGCAACCAGTTCTATCTTTCCTATGAAGAACAAGAGTAAAGTGGTCTTCAGAAGATTTCAACGGCAAAATGAGAATATACATTTTAAAGAGCATCTAAAAAATAGTTCATTTATGAATTTTAAAAAAAAATCCTTGGAGGGAATTTTGAGAAAATCGAAAAAAACTGAAAAAGTACATCAGTAAAGTACTAGTACTTTTTGGCCGATTTTGTTCAAAAGCTTATTTTGAGATTCTTCAAAGGTACCTAAGTTAAATATAAAATTTCAATCCGGTAGCTCAATTCCTTCATGCTAAAAAAATGGTTCCACACACACAGACACACAGACACACAGACACACAGACACACAGACACACAGACACACACACACACAGACCAATTTGCGGGACCCACTTTTTTGGACTCAGGGGACCTCAAAACATGTATATCCATCAAAATCTCGACATCGAATTTTTGACATGATCGCAATACTTTCTCTCTCTATATATTTCATATATAGGGTAAGAGAAAGTAAAAAATTGAAAATTTCAAAATTTCTAAAAGAACATATTAGGTAAAGTACTACTTCTAAATGACGTATTTACTCCAAAATTTGATAGAAATCTTCAATTTTAGTGTAAGGACTATATACCAAATTTCATCGATCTGGCTGCTTTGTTTGTAAGCAATCGTGTTCACACACCTTTTTTTTTTTTTTTTTTTTTTTTTTTTTTTTTTTTTTTTTTGGAATGGGTGCATAAGGTCCGAAGACCTATAATGACCAATAGTCACATGCAGCCAGGAAGAAAATAAAAACAAAAGGAGAAGCATAAAGGGGAAACTCAACTGCGGGAACTGAGAAGATGCCTGTTGAGGTTAGACTTGAAAGTCTGAAGATTGTAGGTTTTCGGGAAGATAGACGCAGGGAGCTTGTTCCAATCACGGGAGGTCATGGGGACAAAGGAAGAATGAAATTGTTTTGTTCTGTTAGTCGTGATCTGACCTACAGACATAATACACAAATTTTTTTTTTTTGGACTCGGAGAGCTCTAAGGAATAGATTTCTAAGCTAAATCTAAAATTTTTATTTTGCAAATGCCTGATTTTTGAAAAATTATTTTCTGCATTGCTAAATCAGGGCAGAAATTTAATCAATCTTTATCCAATTTTGTATTTCGATTGCCAACATTTCGGACGCAAGTCGCGTCCTTTCTCAGGACGACCGATTGTCCTGATTGTCCTTGATTAAATTTTTGCCCTGATTTCTTTCCTGGCTACCATCCTACTCAAATTTGATAATTTTCTAATAATAATAATATTGGCTTTTTTATAAGTAAATCGGCTACTATTTTTCTAGAAATTATTATAATTACATTGTCAGAATGTTCGCATTATTTTTACTTTGCTCGTTTAGCCAAAGGCTATCGGGCTATCCGCAGTTATATCATGCAAAACTATTTTCAATTATCAAATAAAATGAAAACAAAACATGCTAACTGCAAATATAAACAAAGAGGGAAATTATAATTATTATTCCATAAGAGAACTTAATCCGGGCACATCTCTAACATTGCCTCAACAGCCGCTACAAAAAGGAATTCAAAACCATAGAAGTCAGGGACAATTGGTTACCCAAACAAAAAAGTTAAAATGGAGCAGAAATAGTTTCAAGGACCATTCATGTTTGAACAATGACATACATATGTAACAAAGCCTCGTCATCCATCATCAATAAAATATGTTTTAAGTTTTTTAAAAAATATAGTTTTTACATTTTTCTTTTCCAGCTTTATTATCGTTAATACAAATTATTTAAAAATTTTATAATTAAACTATCATGAACAGAGAGCCCGCTAGCTAATTTTGTGCCCATTCAGCTAGTGAATATAAAACATTATTTTGATTCATTTCTCAAGATTTTAATTAAATTATATAAGTTTTTATTTATTTCGTTTTTTTTTTTTTTTTTTTTTTTTTGTTTGAATTTAAATTAAAAAACTTTCAGATGTTTTTTGTTCGTGAAAGATTCAAAAGAAAGAATTTTTTTCCTTCAAGTCACACACTTAAAAAAAAAAAATTTTAACTCCCAATCCCTAAACATAGCATATCCAACAACCTTTAATGCATCGTTTAATTAATTATTCCCTACACCTTGAACTCTTCTCAAAAGAAAAAGATGAGAACAATAGAAGGTCAAAATGTAAAACGTAAATAGAAATAATCATTTGGACTAGTAATGGACATCATGTAGAATATTTACAATAGATCTATCTATATCCGCTCTTTTTATTCGAGAGATTTACACGCCCGCACCAGGGACACACACAGTAGATCGAAAGTGACCAGAAGAAAAATGTGTGTCCCTGGTGCTGGCGTGTAGTATCTCTGTGGGTCCCTAAAGGTTCACTATGCACTCCTGCTGAGGGCGTGTGGTCCCTTGATCATATTTAATATTGTTACTCGAGTTTTAATAAATTAAATTTATTAGAAATTGTCTTAATAGAAATTTTTTGTATTTTTAATACCAAAATTTAATTTTTTTTTTTAATCTAAAAATGAAAAATATATCTATAAATATTTATTGTATTAATATTGATTAAATATCTCTGAAAATAAAAGTAAAAAAAAAAAAAAAAATAGTCCAATGACGGACCGAAATAAGCTTTCGGATTGGCTAGATCAGGGTTGGATTTAGGGGGGGGAGTGGGGGCATGTGCCCCGGGCGACAGAATATCAGGGGGGGCTGCAATGAAAAAAAAAATTACTAAAAAAAGGTAAAATAATATGAATTTTGTATAAAAAATTTTAAGGAGGGGGCGGCAAATTAATTTTTGCACCCCCTAAAAAATCTCCTAGTTCCGGCCCTGGGCTAGATCAGGCACTATCTTAACGCCATCTCTTAGCAATAATAAGCGAACATCCTTAGCTCCGTTTTCCTCCTGGTCCCTCCTAGACAACTTAAAATATTGTAACAATATTGCAAATCTTGCACAATATTGTGCGCAATATTCCAAGCTGTCTGGGTATTAAACCTTACAGGAACATTGCTGCAATATTCCTATGCCTGTCTCTTTGTAACTTGCAGAAATTTTGCTGGAATGTTGCTGCTTGCGCTGCAATTTTGTTATTATTGTGCAAGATCTACAATATTGCAAGCTGTCTCGGTTTAAGAGTAATTTTTTTTTTTTTTGCCACAGGCTTAATAGAAAGAAACCTAAGCTACAAACAAAAAAATTAACAAAGTCATGATGGTTTTTTAATTCAGCCATTTTAAAATTCTTACCATTTGTTTCTTTTTCTTTTGATCTTTCTTTCACAAAACAAAACAAAAACACCAAGAGATGTTCAAATATAAAAATATAATACATTTTGTCGAAGTCCAGAAGTAGAACTAAAAGCCTCCACTTCATCTTCATCATTTTAAAAGGTTTTCTTGTTTGTTTTTACTTATTTTATTTTCCCTCCATCCTCTCTACCAAAAATATGCATCCATAGTATATTTGCAATTTTCATCATCGGTTCTTTTCTTCTATATTTAATGTCATTAAATATTTTTTAACTCGAACAAATCCATGAAGGCGGAGACAGGGCTTTTGTTGGTGGGCTTCCAACTTCAAGTCTTTTTGCCGCCTGGCACATAGACAAGCCTACAGCCAGTTATCACTGCAGTTGTTGTTCTCTCTTTCTCTTGGGGGTTCTCCCATCGCACTCTCTCTCTTACTCTTGGGAGACGCAGCTCGCGAGAGACTCACTTAATTTATTAAAGGAAACTGGGCTTTTGACTCGGGGTGGAAACAGGAAGGAAAAGCCAAAGCAAAATCGATGCTGGGACCTCCCAAAGCAAAAACAAAACTAGTCCACTAATGTCGTCGGGGGTGGGAAGAGACGAGACCATTCTATCCTCTCCATACTAATTTGTCCTGCGATTTCTTTTTGTCATGTACCCCATCGATAAGCCAGTACTTTCTTCTAATAGATGAAAATTTATTTATTTATAAGGTTATAAGTAAAGCCCGGATTTTTATGCGGTAAAAACCCCTAAATATACCATATAATATGCAATAAAAGTATTAAAGTATGCAATATAATTGACAAAAATATCAGTTAAAAAACTTCCAATTAAAGGTAAATCATGATTTCTGCTGATGTAAAATAATCGTAAAGTAAAAATTTTTTAACGAATGTCCGGTCCAGGGTCGGATCCAGGGGGGTAAGTGGGTGCATGTGCCCCGGGCGGCAGATATCAGGGGGCGGCAATTAAAGAAAGATTTACTAAAAAAATGGTAGAATGATATGAATTTTGCATAGAAAATTTTAAGGAGGGGGCGGGAAATCAACTTTTGCCCCCCCCCCCCTAAAAAATCTCCTAGTTCCGGCCCTGGTCCGGCCTGTACCTTAAAGGTTACATCAGAAATAAACAACAGTATTTTATTTTCAATCGACCTTTTTGAAATAAATTTTAACAAATAATTTTATACAAGATGTGTTCAACAGACCAAAAATGAATGTTCTTGACCATTTGAGCTTAAAACGTCAACCAATCAATTAGCTACGTATAAACCCCTAGGAATATGTATATATAATTATCAACCAACACATATTTAATTTTGTTGTTTGTAGATGGCCGTAAGGATGATCAATTTCATTATAAGGACATCGGCCAAAAATAAATACTTTTGCGTATTATCTGTTTTATTTGTAAATATTTCGATTCCAATGACATAGAATCATCCTCAGTACAATCAACAGATGTTTTGCAAATCGTTAACTCCTCAAAAAATTGTTTATTGAGATGATCCCATTTAATGCTATTTCATTTATTGCTTGGTAAAATATTCCTCACGGGAAATTGTGTAGAGTATTAGTGAATTATGAATGTATTTTCAATTGCGGTAGATAATGTACTAAAATGTTTTTTATGCTCGCATTCTATTTCTGTTAAAGCAGCCTTAATTATTTCAATAGTTATACTAGCTTTAAATAATTCTGTTAATAGTAGTGTATAAAAGATCTAATTTAATTTTTTCCTTTTGTTTAAATTTTCTTCCCTCTTTTTTATATAAAATCGAGTCTTCAAATAAGGATCTATTTTATATTCTCTTTTTTTCTTTTTTGGAAATTTCGAAAGCCGTTTTTGTTTCTTGAAAAGAGGATCAAACCTTGATATGTTGAATGAGCTAAACAAGAATTTGTTTCTCTTTCATTCGCTTTCGACTTTAATCATATATAGGAATAAATATCACCAGCTCTGTCAGCTACTGCCTTTAGGGCTTTGTCTCATTTTATTTTTTCATTAATTTTAATTAAAAATATCTTTAATCTGAGGCATAAATACCAGAAATAAATATCCTTTTAGTAATACAGTAGCAAGATTACTTAGAAATTTTCTTCAAACTTTAAAAATCTTTTCGTGGAACACTTGAGATCTATTTCGTAGAAAACGCTTTGAGAATCAGACTATCCTATACTATTAAACGAGTAATGTACTATAATGGAAAAATCCATTTGTCCCCTTCTATTATTACGTATTCTTGCCCCTTATATTGTTTTAATTATTGTCTAATTAGTCGGCTGCAAAATGTCCGCTAATTAATTTTTTTGATTATTTATTAATTAAATAAATCTTTTTATTAATGAGATAGCATTGCCAAAGATGTCTGTTATGAAGACTCAATTAGATTTTAAGTGAATATTTTTATTTATTTTTATTAATAATTTCTCCTAATTAGTCGAACTGTCTCGCAGCTAGCCTAAAAGCCAACTGATCAAATTCAGGCCCCGCGGAATATTTATAGGCCCTCTCTCTCGCGTTCACCTGCCACCCACTAGAGTCGCTGGTGGCTCCTCTTACCGTAAGAGCTCGTCCCCGAATGACCCTCCCAGACCCCCGTCAACATATTTATAGTCAGCAAATCCCGAACCCTGCCGGTTTGCTGATTAGCTGAGCCATTTACATGCAACCTATGGAGGAACCTTTAAAAGTGAAATAAAATTTTTCTACGAGGACTTCTGTAATAAAACAAAATGTAATCTGAACCGACACGATCTCCTCTACAAAATAAGATCGATTGCCACTTTCTACTATGTATATTAGACCCGCTACACAAGAAATTCCGTCGCCGCTTAACAATCACGTTTCTTAATTTACTCCTGGACCACGTCTCAGATGCCGTACCCCCGGCAAGCGCCATATCACCGTATTCTGTATTCCATACGCTACATTTTGATACCTCTGTCTGCGCTGTCGCATGAAAATTAAGCCAGTTATCGACGAGATACGCGGAGATATAGAGCGTCTCTCTCTGTCCTTGTCGCACTCATAGACTGAATACCGCCGCTAAACTTTGCCGTATATTACTCGTCTCTCTTGCCGCCCGCACTTCTCCGCTTGGATATTTAATCTTTGGCTCTCCCTCCATCCAGAGAGCCTACAAATATTAACCACTGTCACGCCTGTTTCAACATGTGATGCCTCAAAGTCAGGCTCACGGCAACGCTCAAAATTGCCTCTCAAAATTGTTTTATTTGCCTGGAACCAATCTTAAACGCTTTCTACTGCCCTGCCGATTCTAACAAGCCCTCAACCAGTGCGCTAGCTCAACGCATTCAGTCGCAACACGCAATCAAAAATCCGACGCTTTTCAAGAAACGGAATTTTCGCTGTTTTTCGTTAATTTCAAAACGAAGCCGGGCTGCCAACGCCTGTTTCACGTATGCTACTGCTAGTACTTTTTGAGCTCTTTCCGATGCCGTTGGTTCCATGTCCATTGCTCCACGGAGACCGCCACAAGAGCCGATAGAACCGATTCCAACTAGCACAACTCCTATGTAAAATTTCACCTATGCCTCACCTGGGGGCGGGGCTTGTGCGCGAACTTTTGGAAACCACCGCCGTCCCTATATAAGGCGCCACGCCGACGCTTGAAAGTTAGTGCCTCGGGACCCCTCACCGAGGATGGATCCACGTCAATTTTTTTTAAGAAAGAAGAAGTATTTTTGTATGTTCCAGTCGGGACTTAGAAAATTTCTGTCATGCTCGCTCAACACTTAGAAAATTTTCAACCGAGCTGGGACTTAGAAAAATTTCCACGATCTCGGACTTAGAAATTTTTTTCATACACTCTGGACTTAGAACAATTTTCACGTTCTCTGGACTTATAAATTTTTTTGAACGCTTCGGACTTTGAAATATTCCTGATGTCTCCACACTTTAAAATATTTTGACAACGTCATGTTTGGACACCAACCTCCTGTTCCTACTCCAACGTTGGTCTACCTTGGCCGCTCAACTCCTGCATATCTACATCCATGACCTCTCAACCTGGTTTGGTCATCCTTATTTGTACAACATCCACTGGTCTCCGGTCCGGCATCCGCATCCAGTCCTGTACTTCAACTCTCAGTAAGTGGCAACGCCCTTTCCCCTTGTTTTCCCTTGTCTTTTCCGCATTCTTACTAAAATTATTTTTCTATTAATGAATTAATTTTTTTATTGCTGAATTATTTTTTTCATTTTAAATGAGTTTGATTGAGTTTCATGATAGAGATCATTGGCATTGCTATTGTTGTCACGCAAGGTGAAGTAGATTTACTCCGACGTACCCCCGAGCAGTAACAGGTAGCGAAGCAGCTGTTACTGCTACATCATTTAATTATAATATCAATGTAATTAAATTAATTTTTCATTAAATATTGTGCACCCCTAAATAAAGTTTCCTCTTTAATTAAATGTCCTGAATAAATTTGATGTTTACAACCTTGTGTCTTTGTTATTTCTCATCCAGTGGATGACTAGCATCGTTATAGTACATTACCTTTGTTTCTAAAAATATTTATTTATGTGTAAGCACTTGAGTTCTCGAAAACGGCTCTAACGATTTTTTTTTTCAATTTTATATATAGATTATACTATTTGTTGTATACAAAACAAATTACGTTTGATCTATTGATAGTATTTGGGAAACTTCGAGTACTGATATAATTCTTAGTATTTTCCAATTTTATATAAAATAAAAAAAGCCAGCTCCAGGCCGGACAACTCGTAACTATATCATTACTAAAATAAGGCAATATTTCACTTAAAATTTTCTTAGAGATATTTCTGACTACTAGCCTAAGTAAACCCACTTTCCATTAGCATTTTCTTACTTCAGTCACTTGCAACTGCACGTTCACGATTGAACAAATTGTCTGTTTTTGCATGTATGTAAGCTAAGACCTACACTTATGGTAAAACGTATGATAGAACATTAAGACACTTGGTGCTTATTTGGTATAGAAGGAGAGGAGGGGGGATAAATTTTCCTTCTTTAAAGAGCAATCAAAGGAGTAGTAGAAATTCCATGAAAATTCTCCACTTCTTATAAAGTAAAAAGTTTTAAAAATGCATAAATAGAGTGAAAATTGCTTATTTTTTAAAATTACATTATAAAATTATAAAACTAGTTAGAAAATGAGGCGTATGGATTATGCATATCCGCATAATCGGGCTTCCCATAAATTTATACAACTAATCCTGTTCTTACTCGGCCAAAGTAAAACAGTTTTTTTTTTTTTTACTCCTTTCTTTTTACCTCTTCTTTTGCGAACAATTAACTCGCTAAAGTATATAATAAAATTATAATAACAGATATGTCTAAATCGCTTTTTATATTTGTATAGCCGTAGAATGTTTACTTAAAACTAACTTTTATAAAGTTTCTAAAGTGCTTAAGTATATTCTATTGTCAATTAAATCCTCTACACTTTCTAAAGGGTTTATATATTCATTTTATTTAATATTTCAAGTAAATTTACCTAAATTTAATTCTAGAATTTACCAAAAACAAGAAGCAGAATGTTATAACATTTGAATAAATTCAAAATTAACTTACACAAGATGAATAATTTCAGAACAATATTTCTCAGAATTAATAAATATAAACAAGCGATATGTATATCGAGTGAAAGAGAATCCTCAGAGCTTTAATTAAGTGTTTCGAAAAAAAAAAAATTATTTTTCGCTTTTTTTCATTACTAAATAGTCAACTATTTTTGTCATCAATAGGACCTACGTCTTTAAAATTATGAACAATTATGAAAAACACAACTAGAGCACCCTAATTAAGGTTTGTTTACTTTATATGAAGTATTATTTAGCAAAAGAGTAATAATATAATAA
>JAKCPI010005848.1:0-15252 GCA_023213315.1 Euborellia annulipes
GTACATTACTCGTTTAATAGTATAGGATAGTCTGATTCTCAAAGCGTTTTCTACGAACTAGGCCTACTAGTATTCCCTGAATAGATCTCAAGTGTTCCACGAAAAGATTTTTAAAGTTTGAAGAAAATTTCTAAGTAATCTTGCTACTGTATTACTAAAAGGATATTTATTTCTGGTATTTATGCCTCAGATTAAAGATATTTTTAATTAAAATTAATGAAAAAATAAAATGAGACGAAGCCCTAAAGGCGGTAGCTGACAGAGCTGGTGAGATTTATTCCTATATATGATTAAAGTCGAAAGCGAATGAAAGAGAAACAAATTCTTGTTTAGCTCATTCAACATATCAAGGTTTGATCCTCTTTTCAAGAAACAAAAACGGCTTTCGAAATTTCCAAAAAAAGAAAAAAAGAGAATATAAAATAGATCCTTATTTGAAGACTCGATTTTATATAAAAAAGAGGGAAGAAAATTTAAACAAAAGGAAAAAATTAAATTAGATCTTTTATACACTACTATTAACAGAATTATTTAAAGCTAGTATAACTATTGAAATAATTAAGGCTGCTTTAACAGAAATAGAATGCGAGCATAAAAAACATTTTAGTACATTATCTACCGCAATTGAAAATACATTCATAATTCACTAATACTCTACACACTTTACCGTGAGGAATATTTTACCAAGCAATAAATGAAATAGCGTTAAATGGGATCATCTCAATAAACAATTTTTTGAGGAGTTAACGATTTGCAAAACATCTGTTGATTGTACTGAGGATGATTCTATATCATTGGAATCGAAATATTTACAAATAAAACAGATAATACGCAAAAGTATTTATTTTTGGCCGATGTCCTTATAATGAAATTGATCATCCATACGGCCATCTACAAACAACAAAATTAAATATGTGTTGGTTGATAATTATATATACATATTCCTAGGGGTTTATACGTAGCTAATTGATTGGTTGACGTTTTAAGCTCAAATGGTCAAGAACATTCATTTTTGGTCTGTTGAACACATCTTGTATAAAATTATTTGTTAAAATTTATTTCAAAAAGGTCGATTGAAAATTAAATACTGTTGTTTATTTCTGATGTAACCTTTAAGGTACAGGCCGGACCAGGGCCGGAACTAGGAGATTTTTTAGGGGGGGGGGCAAAAGTTGATTTCCCGCCCCCTCCTTAAAATTTTCTATGCAAAATTCATATCATTCTACCATTTTTTTAGTAAATCTTTCTTTAATTGCCGCCCCCCTGATATCTGCCGCCCGGGGCACATGCACCCACTGCCCCCCCTGGATCCGACCCTGGACCGGACATTCGTTAAAAAATTTTTACTTTAGAACACGATTATTTTACATCAGCAGAAATCATGATTTACCTTTAATTGGAAGTTTTTTAACTGATATTTTTGTCAATTATATTGCATACTTTAATACTTTTACTGCATATTATATGGCATATTTAGGGGTTTTTACCGCATAAAAATCCGGGCTTTACTTATAACCTTATAAATAAATAAATTTTCATCTCTTAGAAGAGGGAAGAAAGTACTGGCTTATCGATGGGGTACATGACAAAAAGAAATCGCAGGACAAATTAGTATGGAGAGGATAGAATGGTCTCGTCTCTTCCCACCCCCGACGACATTAGTGGACTAGTTTTGTTTTTGCTTTGGGAGGTCCCAGCATCGATTTTGCTTTGGCTTTTCCTTCCTGTTTCCACCCCGAGTCAAAAGCCCAGTTTCCTTTAATAAATTAAGTGAGCCTCTCGCGAGCTGCGTCTCCCAAGAGTAAGAGAGAGAGTGCGATGGGAGAACCCCCAAGAGAAAGAGAGAACAACAACTGCAGTGATAACTGGCTGTAGGCTTGTCTATGTGCCAGGCGGCAAAAAGACTTGAAGTTGGAAGCCCACCAACAAAAGCCCTGTCTCCGCCTTCATGGATTTGTTCGAGTTAAAAAATATTTAATGACATTAAATATATAAGAAAAGAACCGATGATGAAAATTGCAAATATACTATGGATGCATATTTTTGGTAGAGAGGATGGAGGGAAAATAAAATAAGTAAAAACAAACAAGAAAACCTTTTAAAATGATGAAGATGAAGTGGAGGCTTTTAGTTCTACTTCTGGACTTCGACAAAATGTATTATATTTTTATATTTGAACATCTCTTGGTGTTTTTGTTTTGTTTTGTGAAAGAAAGATCAAAAGAAAAAGAAACAAATGGTAAGAATTTTAAAATGGCTGAATTAAAAAACCATCATGACTTTGTTAATTTTTTTGTTTGTAGCTTAGGTTTCTTTCTATTAAGCCTGTGGCAAGAAAAAAAAAAAACCCAGACAGCTTGAAATATTGCAAATCTTGCACAATAATAACAATATTGCAGCGAAAGCAGCAATCAATATTTCTGCAAGTTACAAAGAGGCAGGCATAGGAATATTGCAGCAATGTTCCTGTAAGGTTTAATACCCAGACAGCTTGGAATATTGCGCACAATATTGTGCAAGATTTGCAATATTGTTACAATATTTTAAGTTGTCTAGGAGGAACCAGGAGGAAAACGGAGCTAAGGATGTTCGCTTATTATTGCTAAGAGATGGCGTTAAGATAGTGCCTGATCTAGCCCAGGGCCGGAACTAGGAGATTTTTTAGGGGGGTGCAAAAATTAATTTGCCGCCCCCTCCTTAAAATTTTTTATACAAAATTCATATTATTTTACCTTTTTTTAGTAAATTTTTTTTTTCATTGCAGCCCCCCTGATATCTGCCGCCCGGGGCACATGCCCCCACCCCCCCCCTAAATCCAACCCTGATCTAGCCAATCCGAAAGCTTATAAGCCGTCATTGGACTATTTTTTTTTTTTTTTTTTTACTTTTATTTTCAGAGATATTTAATCAATATTAATACAATAAATATTTATAGATATATTTTTAAAAATTTAAATTTTGGTATTAAAAATACAAAAAATTTCTATTAAGACAATTTCTAATAAATTTAATTTATTAAAACCCGAGTAAAAATATTAAAAATGATCAAGGGACCACACGCCCTCAGCTAGTCTGCATAGTGAACCTTTAGGGACCCACAGGGATACTACACGCCAGCACCAGGGACACACATTTTTCTTCTGGTCACTTTCGATCTACTGTGTATGTCCCTGGTGCGGGCGTGTAAATCTCTCGAATAAAAAGAGCGGATATAGATCTATTGTAAATATTCTACATGATGTCCATTACTAGTCCAAATGATTATTTCTATTTACGTTTTACATTTTGACCTTCTATTGTTCTCATCTTTTTCTTTTGAGAAGAGTTCAAGGTGTAGGGAATAATTAATTAAACGATGCATTAAAGGTTGTTGGATATGCTATGTTTAGGGATTGGGAGTTAAAATTTTTTTTTTTAAGTGTGTGACTTGAAGGAAAAAAAAATTCTTTCTTTTGAATCTTTCACGAACAAAAAACATCTGAAAGTTTTTTAATTTAAATTCAAACAAAAAAAAAAAAAAAAAAAAACGAAATAAATAAAAACTTATATAATTTAATTAAAATCTTGAGAAATGAATCAAAATAATGTTTTATATTCACTAGCTGAATGGGCACAAAATTAGCTAGCGGGCTCTCTGTTCATGATAGTTTAATTATAAAATTTTTAAATAATTTGTATTAACGATAATATAGCTGGAAAAGAAAAATTTAAAAACTATATTTTTTAAAAAACTTAAAACATATTTTATTGATGATGGATGACGAGGCTTTGTTACATATGTATGTCATTGTTCAAACATGAATGGTCCTTGAAACTATTTCTGCTCCATTTTAACTTTTTTGTTTGGGTAACCAATTGTCCCTGACTTCTATGGTTTTGAATTCCTTTTTGTAGCGGCTGTTGAGGCAATGTTAGAGATGTGCCCGGATTAAGTTCTCTTATGGAATAATAATTATAATTTCCCTCTTTGTTTATATTTGCAGTTAGCATGTTTTGTTTTCATTTTATTTGATAATTGAAAATAGTTTTGCATGATATAACTGCGGATAGCCCGATAGCCTTTGGCTAAACGAGCAAAGTAAAAATAATGCGAACATTCTGACAATGTAATTATAATAATTTCTAGAAAAATAGTAGCCGATTTACTTATAAAAAAGCCAATATTATTATTATTAGAAAATTATCAAATTTGAGTAGGATGGTAGCCAGGAAAGAAATCAGGGCAAAAATTTAATCAAGGACAATCAGGACAATCGGTCGTCCTGAGAAAGGACGCGACTTGCGTCCGAAATGTTGGCAATCGAAATACAAAATTGGATAAAGATTGATTAAATTTTTGCCCTGATTTAGCAATGCAGAAAATAATTTTTCAAAAATCAGGCATTTGCAAAATAAAAATTTTAGATTTAGCTTAGAAATCTATTCATTACTTTCTCGTATAGAAAATTCGACTTCGAGAACAAGCACGTTTTAGAGCTCTCCGAGTTCAAAAAAAAAAAAATTTTATGCATTATGTCTGTATGTGTGTGAACACGATTGCTTAAAAACAAAGCAGCCAGATCGATGAAATTTGGTATAGCCTATAGTCCTTACACTAAAATTGGAGATTTCTATCAAATTTTGGAGTAAATACGTCATTTAGAAGTAGTACTTTACCTAATAAGTTCTTTTAGAAATTTTGAAATTTTCAATTTTTTTGTTATATATAAATACTCTATTTTAAAAAGCTTTTATTCTTTGATATTTTTTCGAAAACTGAATAATTTTTTAAATAATCAACGAAGAAAAAGACATTTTTCGCTAATTTTGGAAAAAATCGGTAAAGTACTACTTCTAAGTGAAGTATTTACTCCAAAAGTTGATAGAAATCTACAATTTTAAGGGGCCTTTACACGATCAGTCAGACTGTCAGTATTTGGGCGGAATGGCGTTTTGACTGAACGTGTATGGGCAAGACTGAAGGACTGGTGGCCGTTTTCTTTTTGTTTTTCATTGTTACTTGTTAGTGGCAAGGGACTAAGTTAGTTTAGTTAAGAAGAAAAATTAGTGGTTTCCCACAGTCAAATGAGCTAAAAAAAAACTTGATTGTGACTGGTAGTCTGAATGCTACGTGTAAAATTATACTTGAATGAAGAAAATACTAACGGTTGGACTGATTCAGTGAGACTGACAGTCTGACTGATCGTGTAATGGCCAGTGGCGTCATTTGGGGGGGGGAGCAGGGGGGCATTTGCCCCCCCCAAGGGCTCTGATTTTTATAAAATTTTATATTATTCTAAATAAAATGCTCCAAAATACATCTACGAGTATACAAACTGTGCAAAATTAAACAATTAATTAAATTAAATATGTTTTGGCTAAATTGGAGTACCCATTTGTAAGTAAATTTTAAGAAAAAAAAATGTTTGCCCCCCCCAAGAAAAAATTTGCCCCCCCCCCAAGAAAAAGTTGAAATGACGCCACTGGTAATGGCCTCTTTAGTGTAAAGAGTATATACCAAATTTCATCGATCTGACTGCTTTGGTTTTTAAGCAATCGTGTTCACAGATACACTCAGACATAATTCCAAAAGAATATTAGAGAAAGTTTCAGGGAAGTCATCCCCCTTTTTTTTCAAATAGTAAGAAAAAAATATTTAAACCATTAAAAATATAAAATGGGTTTTTAATTCGTTTGTTTCCTTTCATAGTGCCTCGCTCATAAACATTTTTGAACGACCCTTTTTAGAAAAGTCTTTTAATTTAGGACACTTGTTTACCTGCTCTTTTGTAGTTAATACCAATGGGTTTTAAGTTCATTTGATTATCTCAAAATCTACTGTTTAGTTTTCTAAAAAAAAATAAAAATTCTTTAAAATATTTATCATAATATGACAAAAAAATAACAAAAAAAAAAACGTGATTTGTAAAGTTTCACTTCGAGTTTGCTCTTCTGCAGTTTATCTTATTTTATATTTTTTCCATCTTTTAGTTTAATTATCAACTGGCTTAAACTAGCCAAACTCACAGAGTTGGTGCAATAATAAGACTTATGAATTCCCTTTCATTTCTGAATGTGAAAATAAAAATTAGTATAAAAATAATTAGAATTATATATTTTTCTCGTTAGAGTCTGTAAACAGGATAATCATAAAAGTGGCGTTAGTTAAAATAATTTTTCCCCTAGGTTTTATGTCATCATCACTTCTTTGTTATCATAATAAGTTCATTTTTTTATGTGAAAAAATATTATAGCCTAAATAAAAATTTCTATGATGCTATTTTTCTTTAGATTAAAATTCTTTATTAACATTTATAAAGGCTGGTTGTGTGACCAAATGGGAATGTTCTTTGGATATTCAGAGAATGGAATCAGATAACTGACTGTCCCAAAAAAGGAACATTTTAGTTAAAATTTATGTCATCGTTAATAAATACTGTATTACACTGTAAAAAAAATTAAATTAATAATATTATAAATCACCAAATAATTAGATTTATCAATTTTTAAGCAAAAAAACGAGCAAATTGTTTATTATCGAGAAGGGAACAAAATATTCGAAATAATATTTTTAACAATTTCATAATGAAGATAACGTTTGTTTCACAATGGAAGCTATATTTCATTTAGGTTAAGAGACCGTTTGTTTTGACACCCAGGGCCAAAAAATAGGCCAAATTTAAAAAACAAGACCATTTGAAACAATAAGATAAATGAGAGAAAAGTCTGATTGTGTCAAATGATTGGAAATCGCTCTTGAATTAAAACGTTTTTATTGATTGAAATATGATCAATGAAATCCTCAAAAATAGAGACTGAATAAACTGATTATAAAAACAATCCAAAATAAGTCTTTAAGCATTATAGATAATTTGGGAGCGCGTATTGTTTCGATTTTTTCAAAAAATACAAAATTTTCTTTAACAAAGAATAAAGGAAATTAACAACCCGCTTAGAGGCACCAGTCCTCAGGGGCTAAGTCCAAACAATCAATATAGCCCAAAAACAACAAACAAAACAAACTTAAAATTTAAATTAAATGATTGAGATAATTTTTTTAAGTTTTTTGGAAACGAAGATTCATTTTTAATCAAAATTAATTGTGATTTGAATAAAATCTACTCGCTCAAGACGGGAAGTAAAAGCGATCTCTTGAATATGAGAGAAAATTTGTTCAATAATTAACGATTATTTAAAAATAAAATAAACATTGTTGAAAGTAGCATAAACTAAGGGGGGCGGGGGGGGGGGGGGGGGGGGGGGGGGGGGGGGGGAAGTAAAATTCGGCCTCTATAATAAAAATCAAAACTAATACTTATCTTATATTAATTCATAGAGATTAGATAAAACACCCCTAAAGTAAACAAAAAATTATAGAGAAATTAAAAACCTTAGGTCATTTATTAAAATATTCACATAAAAAACTCGGTTATTTTATTTATTATAAATCAAAACATGAAACCTATTTCGACACTGGTGTGACATCTTTATAAGTGAGTTATCTCTTTGTCCAAAAAAGTATTAATATTATATTAAGTGGTAATTCATAATCCATATAAGTTTATACTTGAAACAAATCACCAAATGTTTTATTTGTAATTTTTTAGAAGAAAATTTTTAATAGCTGGAGGGTAAAAAAGGGAAGCAGAGGAGTATAAAAAAATATTCAGGAAATTCTAAAATGTGAAAATCAACATAAAGTAAAAGAAAATGAGATAGGTCAGTGAAAATGTATGTAGAAATGTTAAAATAATAACTTAATAATAAAAAAAATTTAATAGACTCACTCTATCAATAAATAAAAATAGGATTGAAAAAGACAACGTTAAAATCAAAATTTTATAATAAATATACCTAATCCTTTTTATTTAATATTCCTCTTCTTTTAATTCATGTTTTTATTCTCGTCGCATTTTGTTTTTGAAATACAAACAATAAGAGAAGAAATATAGACCACCACCACCTACCTATGTTTATCCCTAAAAATAAAATTCAAAACCAAGCCTTCTATGTATAAATTAAAAAAAATAAATCCTATAAATGTGTTTTCGTTGCTCAACATAAATACAGGGGAGAGTGTTGATTTATTGACAGAATGCATTTATTCTGTAATTCCGATTTAACATATAAATATACAAAGAAGATCGATTCTAGTGGAAATTTGTGAAATTGATTGGCAGATAAAAAGAAAATCATTCGAAAGAAAATAATAATTTGATTTAATAAAAACTCTTAAATTCATAAATAGGAGTGGGGGGAGGGAATGCAAAACTTCTATTCTAGTATACTTATATGGAAATTCACATTAATATTAATCATCAGTCAGATATTTGCAATAAATTAAATAAATTTAATGCTCTTTGCAGTTTTATTAATTAATTTTTTTCCCCTCTCTGTTTGAACTTTTTTTTTAACATTTTTATAAAAGACCCCTACACTGTATATTATTCCAAAAACAAATAATTAATCTAAAGTTTATTTATCTAACTTTGAAATTTAATATTTTACCAACAACTGCGTAACAGGTTTGAGAAAATTTTTTATTTTTAAACACTATCGTTTAAATTAATTAATTTGAGTATAAATTAAATTTTACTTTAGAAGAGAGAAGACAAAATTTTTAAACAGAAAAATATTTATATTTAGTTACCATGGCAACAATTTCTCCTATTTTTCCAATAAAAAAATATGGGGATTGACTTCCCCGAGACTTTCTCGTATATTCTTTTGGAATTACGTCTGGGTGTGTGTGTGAACACGATTGCTTAAAACCAAAGCAGTTAGATCAATGAAATTTGGTATATGCTCCTTACACTAAAATTGTAGATTTCTATCAACTTTTGGAGTAAATACGTCACTTGGAAGTAGTACTTTACTTAAAAAGTTTTTTCAAAAATTTGGAAATTTTTAATTTTTTTGTTATATTATGATAAAATACTCTATTTTAAAAAGTTTTTATTCTTTGACATTTTTTCGAAAACTGAATAGTTTTTGAAATAATCACAGAAGAAATAGAAAATATTCGTTAATTTTGATAAAAAATCAAAACAAAATCATACAGGTGTCATTAAAAAAAGGGTAAATATAAACAAATTCATTTGTTTCACAAATCTCTATACGAGAAAGTAACTAGAGTAAAGTGTGCTTCAATAAATTTTGAAGGCAAAATGAAAATATACATTTTAAAGAGTATCTAAAAAATAATTGATTTATGAATTTTTATTGGAGCGAATTTTGAGAAAAACAAAAAAAACTGAAAAAGTACATGAGTAAATACCTCAGTTAGCCTATTTTGTTAAAAAGCCCCAGGGTGTACCTAACTTAAATAATAAATTTCAACCTTCTAGCTCTTTTTTGTTCGTGGGATATTTTGTTCAATTCCTTCTTCTTTGTTTTTTGCCCTTTTGGGTCTAAACAGTGCTTTATTTATTTTGAGAAATCCGGTCAATAAACTTTTAAAAACATTTTTTCTTTTATTATTTTTACTTTCTCGTTTGAAAAGGGATTTGATCTTTGTCCAAGATATCTTCCCCTACCTCTTTACATATTTGACCAATGAGAGGTCTTGGTTTATCTCTTCTCCTTCCTTCCTTTTCAAACCCTGATGGTGCATACAAGTCTCAAAAAGGAACCATTTCTTATTTGGTGGTGGTGTGTTCAACATCTTTACAACTCCCTCTTCGCATTAACGGATCTTGAATCATGTGAGTATCATTTTTCTAATTTCTCTATTTTTCAATTTTGATCAGTGAATATACATGAATCTCTCTCTTTCTCTCTATTAATTCGTTTAGATTGTAGTCATCTATAAACATTTTATTTCTAAAAACGCAAAGTGAAACCTGGCTAGCATATCATATCATTTTTTTGAATACATAGCGAAACAACTAAAAAAAAAGAACTATTCGAAACCGTATTTTCTTGGCCTTACAAATGAAAATTGAAAATTGTGTCCTAAACTGACTATATTTTAATGTAACATTGACTTTTTAATTAGCTCTAGCAGTCTTTCCCAAATTGTGCGCCGCGGCGCCCCAGAGTGCCGCGGCTGTTTCTTGAGGCGCCTTGAAAATTTTCCAATACAAAATATTATAATAATTTTTCGCTATTAGTTGAAAAATTAGTCAGAGATTTTAATTATTTATTAAATAAAATTGCAAACATAAGAGCTATAAATATATCAATGGTTATCTGAATTTGAAATGAAGAAAAACTTAGTAACATAAGATTTGCCCTGAGATTTGAAATGAGAAAAATTCTGATATATTAAGGGCGCCGGGAACCGAAAAAGTTTGGGAACTTTTGGGCTATAGTGTTGGTATATTTAAATTTATTTAACTTAAAAATTTGGACAATCCTGCTCTAGTCTGTTGTTTGTCTATGTAGACATATTTATTAAGTTCAAAATGGTCAGATCAGTATTTTAAGCTTCTAGAACCCTTCGTAATAATAAAATAATTTTTTTTTTAGATTTCATCATAATGTCGGCAACAGCTCTTACTTCTTTTCGGGAATATATGGAAGAAGCTCTAAAACGCAAAGTGATAAGTTTTATTCTATCTGATAACTATGATATCAGTGATGAATTTAGACATTTCAGAAATTACATTCAAAATTCACTACCAGGGTTTATGAAAGATAAATTAATGAACGATTTGATTTCATTATATTCAGGTAAAAGGTACGAAACAAAAACTATTAAGAAAATTTTGAAAATCTTTATATCTGAGAAAACACAAATATTAAAAATCTCTTTATTTAGAGAAAAGTGTATAAAAAATCCAGTGTCTCCTTGGAAAATTATTAAAGTCATAAACCATTACCAACCCAATTTAATCCATTTAGAATTGTATAATGAATATTTAACATATATGGATTTGAGATTAATTTTAAGTTACGCTCGTAATTTAAAAACTTTAAAATTTAGAACAAATCAATTAGAAGATAATGATTTTTTTGGATTAATCACCTATTTATGTCCTTTATTAGAAGAACTAATAATAATTGGTGAAAGCATTGATTTTAATTCTATTAATCTCATTCCACATGAAAATATCAAAATTTTAAAATTGTATCTTGATAAAAGAAACGTAATTTCGAATACAAATTTAAACAAAATTTTAGAAAATTTTCCAAATTTAGAACGGTTATTTATAGAGACGTCGTTAAGGGATTTATCATTCACTCCAAAATTACCAAAAAATTTAATAGAATTTGGACTACCAATTTGTTCACTAAAAAATGTTGAGAATATTTATCAACATTATCCTAAAATGGAAACATTATTCTTTAGATATCTTGAAGCTAAAGCTGTTAATTTTATTCCAAATTTTAGACATTTAAATAATATTGATATTGTAGCTTTTGACGATGAGGTTTTAATGGATCTTGTAAGGATCAGTGGAACACAATTCACTCAAATGAATTTAAGTCTAGTTCAAGTTAATCTGACATTACTTTTAGAGTCGTGTCCGAATTTAGAAATTTTAAAACTTACTTGGAATTTATTGCCAATGGAATATCATCCATTATTTGCTTTACAAGGCATGATTAGGGTTGAAGATCGAGATATCATACATAACAAATTAAAAAATTTTCATTTTGGCAAATATCCATACAATCCCAAACATTTTCTTCTTCGATTCAAATTAATACCTATTGAGATATTATCTTTTGATAATTTGATTATCAATGATAAAAACCTTGACGATTTTCTTCCTATTTGGAAAAATTTGAAAATATTAAGAATTCCTAGGGCAAAAAATATAACTCTGAATGGTGTAAAAAAATTTTAAAATCTTGTCAACAATTAGAAGAAATAATAATCCCGAAACACTTGATAGCGAATATACGAGATTTGCGTTTAAACCAAAGAAATATAGATTTAAATTGTATAAACACTGACTAAGACATTGTATGTATGAAATAGGCCTAAGTTTTGTATAGGGGAGAAGGCGGGGGGACATTGGGACATTCGAATTTTAGCTCTACTAAATGTGCCCATTTTATTATATAAAATTTTTCTTAATAAAATGGGTACTTAATGCACCCTAACGGTCAAAGAGTACAACTCAAACTTTATATTTAGTAGAGCTAAAATTCGAATGTGACTCGTGTCCCAATGTCCCCCCCCCTCTCCCCTATATATAGATGATTAGTCGAAAAAATATTCCAGCCTGATTGTATTTTTTTATATTATTGTTGTTTTATATTTATTAATATATATTTATGAAAAATATTTTTTTATTTAATTTAATCCTTTGTCATTGCCCTCAGGCCTAGTATGTAGTTGCTTGCGTGCTGGGCTTCTATATCAAGGGTCGCGGGTTCGGATCCTAGGAAGTCCGATTTATTTAAGCCTTTTGGACACCAAATGGCTTAAATAAATATGCCTGGAATGCGCTTTTACCGAAAGAAGAAAAATTGTGCTGTGCGACCAGTCACACCAGATTACATTAAATTTTAATTTGTGCTTCATTTGAAATATTTTTTTGTTCCAAAATAAAATTTTTCACAATTAAGTTTTCAATGAAAATGAACTTTTTTATAAGTCGGGGGGCCTGGCAACGGATTAGAAATGCAGTCACCCAAGCGCGGCGAAATTTCGGGTGGGTGACCTCGATGAATCTTCGTGTGGAACGTCCCGGTAGCCATTGTGTATATACTAGAGTTTTAGATATTTTATATTTAAAATTAAATCTAGCTTTCTCAAAAATTTTATATTTAATTTAAAGCAAAATAAATGTTGCGAACTTAATACATCTCTATCCAAATAATTGACAAAAATAGGAAAGCTGAAATTTAATATATATGACGAATTATAAAATAATAATTGTGAGATTTAATTATTCAATGGAAAAAATTTTAATTTTAATTACCTATATCTATCTTTTTATTTTAATACTTTTGCTATTTTATCAAAGACAAATGGTCTGTCTGTCTGTCTGTCTGTTTGTAACGCATAGATTCCGAAACTACCAAACCGATTCTCATGGAGATTTTTTTTAATAAGTAGAGAGTATTTTCAGCCGGGGATGGTTTTTTAGGCTATAATTATGTCAAATTAGGGTAGGGAACCCCCCTTATCAAGGGGATCCACAAATCTAGAATTCTTCCATTGGAAAACATTGTATTCTCTCTCTACTTATGAAAAATTAAAGCTAATTAATTATAATAATGAGAAAATTAAATCTCTCAAACAAAAAATAATAAAAATTGTTATATAATTAGTTTTTCTCTTTTTTTTTTTTGACTGACTTCTTCTTCCCTCTAAGATATCACATTTCCTTCAAATCGTCGCCCCCCCAAAAAAAATATTCCCTTATTTATTTTTCACAAAACTCTTCCTCATAATTAATTAAAATACATTTATCTGGATAACTCTTAGTCATATCCCGAGACGCCGCCCGTATAAGGTTAGCAGGTAGGGTTGCCGAAGGCAACCCTACTGCAGCTAGTACGCTTATATAATACAGTTAATATAATAAATAACATCTGGAAAAAGGGATGGTTAAAAAAAAATTTACGATTTGTTAATTAACTAAGTCCATTTCAAGAAATAAAAAAGATGAAATAAAAACTTACTGGTCATCAAATTTATTTATTTAAATAATAACATACTCTCCTGAGAAGTATGTGGTATATATAAATAAATATATCTCGGTACGATGTCATAAAAAGAATAAAAAAAAAGAAAAAATTTGGGGAGGGGTATAATTTTTAATGAAAGGAATTATGGAGCTGGCAGACAGGATATTAATAAATTAAAGGGGAGAAGAGACACTTTCCCGAACGTTTGGAGGTTCTCTTTTATTTCCCTCCCATTGACAGGTCGTTTTATTTTAAATTAATTAAATTAATGGTAGCTACGGGTAGTTTTATTTCTAAAAAAAAAAAACTCTTAGGCTCTGCCCTTTAGAGGTGTTTGATTTACGTACGTACAGTACATACATTTATAATTCAACCTCGGTTTTATTGGTAAATAAACGACGCGTTATTAAAATATTTTGGTGAAAAAAACATGCACATATTTCATTTATCCCCCCTCAAAGCTGACGTTTCGGTCCTGTTAAGGACCATCTTCAGAGTTATTAACAGAACAATTCATAAAGGACTTGCATGAAATTTGATTCAATTTGTATAAACTTGTTTGATTTCATGTAAATCCTTTATGGATTGTTCTATTAAGAGCTGTGGTAGAATAACTTTTGTGAAAAGTAATTAATAAGACCTTCCACTGCGGCTGTTTTCATCCCCACTCCTTCCTATTCATCAGTTCTTTCAGAAACGTTTCTTCATTGGAAATGAGTTTGTCAGTGGAGTCGAGAAGCAAAAACGTTTATACCCCAAGGCAAAGCTAGATGTATCAACCTTAGAAGTTTTTGAATGACCCCAGAGTGTAGGAAATTTTATTTTATTTTGCCTAATTATTTAAGAAAAATTCATAATTTTGTTAGCATTTTCTCCCTAATTTGTAGCTTTAGCTTTATCTTCAGCTGCTTTCAAATTGTTCCTACCAGTGGGGGTAGGGAGCGAGAGGAGTTTCTCGGGGAGGGAGGTAATCTGGTGTGACTGGTCGCACAGCACAAAATTTTTTCTTATTATCGGTAATTTAAAGGTGTATAAGCATACTGTAATTGTTTACCAGAATATATATACAAATCAAATATTTAAGTATTAGTTTTTAAAATTTTATATTAAAAATCCCCAAAAAAAATATTTTTCTCAAATCTCGGGAGGGGGGGGATTACTCCTCTTTACCCCCCTTGTATCCGCCCTTGGTTCCTACACAAGCAAAGATAATAATATGACATTTTTTTGGATCGAGATGGTGAAGTATTATATTGTGACAGGTTGATATATTGTATTACTACAGTACAAGCACAAGCATCTTAACACAAGAAAATTTTCAAAAATATATTATTTATAGTATACAATTAGTTTAAATAAAGTTATGGCTGATTTTAGATTTCAAAAATAATGAAAATTTTCGTATCTATTTAATCACGTCTTTGATATTAATAAAAAAAATAAAAATACTAAATTTCATCAGTAAAACGAATTTTAATTAATTTTATAAGAATATTTACAAAACTTTTCACTTTGTTCCATATTAAGGTAAATGTTTTCCATATGCATGCATCTTGAATTTAATCCACCAATTTAAAAAATGTGAAGCCAATTTTACAGCGTAATTAAAAATAAATAAAAAAAGCTTTTTTTCATTAAATCGATTTTCATTCAAAAAACTATTTGCAAAAAAAAAAGTAAAAA
>JAKCPI010005851.1:0-18485 GCA_023213315.1 Euborellia annulipes
ATTGCTTTGGGAACGCCCAGAGTATACATCTGGACCTCATAGGGTCCCAAGGAGGCATGCCCAATAGGGAAATCCCTATAAGGGCCCAATTAGAACCCAATCGGGAAATCCCCAGGAAAAATAAAATAACTTATAGTCAGTTTCTCCCAATTGGGTTCTGTGTGGGACCTAAACGGGAAATCCCAATATAAAAATAAAAATTTTACGTCTAGAAATTACTTTGGAATCACCCAGAGTATACATCTGGACCTCATGGGGTCCCAAGGAGGCAAGCCCAATAGGGAAATCCCTATAAGGGCCCAATTAGAACCCAATCGGGAAATCCCCAGGAAAAATATAATAACTTATAGTCAGTTTCTCCCAATTGGGTTCTGTGTGGGACCTAAATGGGAAATCCCAACATTAAAATAAAAACTTATACAAAATATTTGCTGTAGTATCTTATTTGGAATAAATAAAATCCAGTGTTCGCGCATGCGTAGATGATGAGGATTGGAGTCGCGAGGCTCAATAGATGTCATTTCTTACATATAACGCATCACTTAATATTTAAAAATTAGAAATTAGGTTTGTTCGTTTCGCTTGTCATTGCAGTATAATTTACACATTTTGCCCTTTCTGTTCGTTTCAAGCTTGAACTTTTCTGCATATTTTTCTACCCGGAACCCAATTGCGCAAAAGTGATTATAAGTTATTTTATTTTTCCTGAGAATTTCCCGATTGGGTTATAATTGGGCCCTTATAGGTAATTCCCTATTCGGCATGCCTCCGACCCAATGGAATTGTGCAGGGCGATCACAGCGCCAAAGCTTTAGTAGATGACCACCTTTCAAACTGTCGCCATTTTCTCTCAATCTCCTTGGAAACATAATTAATATCGAAAAAAAAGCTTGTGATCGTTTGCTGCTATTTTAATTTTAATTTTTTTTTTTATTTATGTAATCTTTTAATCTATTTAATTCTTTCAATTATATTCATTAGAAATTTTAGACGTAAGAACGCATTGGCCTGAAGAAGCCTTCAGGCCTCCAATTTTGATAAATGAATACAAGGAACATCATATCAACTTTATTTATTAAATGTCCTTTTGAAAGGTAAATAGATAAATTAAAAAAAGATTATAAATTTATAAAATTAATTTATTTATTTTTCACATTTCCAGAGAACTAAAAGAAATTTTTTGCGAAAGGAAAAATATTTTCCCACATGTGATATCTGATGGTAATACTATAGATATATAGCCAAGGTAAAAAAAATTAATGTGATTTATTTTAGAGATATAAACTTATTTTTACATCCATAGCTTTTTAAACAATTTTAGTAACGAATCTCAAGAAATATTGATATCGACACAAAGAGAAAATGGAATTTTTAAAAAAATTTTAAAGATATGTAATCTTATTCTCAAATTAAAGAAAATTGATATCAAAACAAATATTATTTGATTTATAGAATTATTTGATTTTCCTTTTATTAAGAATTTAATTGAAGCGAAATAGAAATTAATTCATTCTTCATCTTGAATTTCCTAATCATCATATGCTAAATCATTTTCAGGCAATGTATTTATTTATTTTTATTTATTTAAGGATCAACTTTATAAAAATGACAACTGAAGGACGGGCCACTTATGGATTTCCCTATGAGGCTAGGGGTTGGGATGCCTCTTTGGGACCTCTTTGGGACTTCCTCATCGGGGCACAAGTGGGATTGCCCAATTAGGGCCAGATTGGCCTTTGCGTGACATCCCTGAGGGATCTTTATGGGGCCACATAGGGATTTCCCTATGAGGCTAGGGGATGGGGTGCCTCTTTGGGACCTCTTTGGGACTTCCTCATCGGGGCCCAAGTGGGATTGCCCAATTAGGGCCAGATTGGCCTTTGCGTGACATCCCTGAGGGATCTTTATGGGGCCACATAGGGATTTCCCTATGAGGCTAGGGGATGGGGTGCCTCTTTGGGACCTCTTTGGGACTTCCTCATCGGGGCCCAAGTGGGATTGCCCAATTAGGGCCAGATTGGTTTTTGCGTGACATCCCAATGTACGTCCCTAATGGGCAACCCAATGAGGCCCCAATAGGTCTCACATTAAAATTTCTAGTCGGGTACTTGTTATTATCTAGGCTAATTTCATTTTTGCTAGACAAAAACTCAATTTTTTTTCTATTATCTTGTATTAATCAATATTTTTTTTTCCGATTTTTTCGCGTGTCAACTTTTAGAGCAAATCACGCCACACATAGACTACTACAATAAATAGAAATAAAGTTAACATGAAAAAGATTAGAAAAGTGCATATTTTTTTTTTGTAACTAGAGGATCACATCTACTTGATTGGAAATCAAAATGTCAAATTTTTGGAGATTCTAGAGATCTAAAAATAAATAGCTTCTATTACTATATAGGTCAATACCAATGCTCGAATTTTTTGAATTATAATTATTTTTAAAAAAAATGTTTGATTTATTTAAAGTTCATTAATTACCTTATGTAACAAATTTTCAAAAAATTTCTGTTTCTGTTTGAAAATTATTGATTTCTGGCTAAATGAGCAGTAAGTAGGCCTACATAGAAAATAGTCGTTACACCCCTGGAACATCACTTTTGTAGCCTTCACAATGATATTTACAAATCTCGCAAAACTACACATTTCTAGCTTCCTTATCATAATTTTGTGGATATTTGGTTAAAATATACTTTTGTTTCTTTTTTCTTTAAATAAAGACCACAAAAGCGATGTTTTTTTGCAGAGAAATAAGGTTTTTATGATAGATCCAATCAGAAAATAAAAATTATATTGATTACCCAGGATCAAAAATTGTGTTACAGGGTGTTATTAATTGCACACAAATCGTCGCCTGCAACACGTAGTGGCGTATCTCAATTTCTATAATTTTTCAGGAGAGCTGTTTATAGTTCGTGTTGTTATATTAAATATGTAGATACGCAAAACCAAAAAAACCTAAATAATACGAAAAAAAAACATGGAAATACAGATTCATCACTTTGTGATAATGTAAAGAACGCCAGGACACGGCCATACCCGTTGTATCTCAATTTTTAATTTTTTTGAGATACGTCACTACGTGATGCAAGCGACGATATATTAGAAAGAGTTATCGTTTTGAGCTTCGAAAACCGACCATTCCACAAGATACACATCTATTTTTTTGTCTATAAATTCACCAAAAATTAGCACTCCCCTCGTCAATGTCGTGAATGCAGGGTTTCGTTATAAATCCCAAAGAAAAGCATCTCTTGAGGGAATCAGAATTTTGTTGATAGTGTTAACCCATAAAAATATATAGTTCTGAGATATTTCAATTTTAAACTTTGAAAACAAACAAAACACCAATAGGAAGGTAACTAGTACATACATTTGCTCAATTGAAAGGGCCGGGTTGTCATATTTGTGGGTTAGCACTATCTGCAGCCAACCTTTCAATTATACCCATCTATTTATTAATAAAATTCCCTTTTATAAAAAAAGATGAAATAAATTTTAATATCATAAAGGTTTATTAATTAATTATATCATATTTCCTTTCTTTGAGTTGTTCTGCTGGGACTGAACAAAATAAATAAAAAAAATCTGGTGTGACTGGCGCACAGCACACAACTTTCTCTTACCTTCGGTAATCGAAAGTTGTGTACTGTGCTTGTCACACCAGATTTTTTGTGTCGACATGTATTTAGTTCCCGGCAGTAGGGAATATTTGAATTCAGATGTAAAATTTATAAGTATCGGAAAATATTTATATTTTGTAACCATGGCAACCATTTCTCCTATCTTTCCTATGAAGCACAAGAGTAAAGTGTGCTTCAAACAATTTTGAGGGCAAAACGAGAATATACATTTGAAAGAGCATCTAAAAAATAATTGATTTTTGAATTTTAATCAAAATCGTTAGAGCGAATTTTGAGAAAATCGAAAAAAACTGAAAAAGTACATCAGTAAAGTACTAGTACTCTTTGGCCGATTTTGATTAAAAGCTTATTTTTCCGGTCCCGGGGGGTGTTTAACTTAAATATAACATTTCAACCTCCTAGCTCAATTCCTTCATGCTTAAAATTGAACACACACACACACACACACACACACACACACACACACACACAGACAGACCATGTCGCGAAAACCACTTTTTTGGATTCAGGGGACCTCAAAACGTATATATCCATCAAAATCTCGACATCGAATTTTTGACATGAAACCAATACTTTCTCTCTATATATATATTACATATATACATAGGTAAGAGAAAGTAAAAAAAAACACATACACTTAAAAGCTGACTCCATCGCCGTAAACGTTTATAAACGCCTCAAAGATTAACAACCGTAGGGAAAAAGTTTCTCCCATGGACCGTCTGTCTTAGGCATACGGGAACGGGGAAAGGGCGGAGCTAGGGCCTAGGATGGGTGTGAACATAGTCAGAGTTGCTAAGGCGGAGCTGACAGCCCCACCACCTCGCGCTCCTACCTACCTTACTCTCTCTCTCTCTCTTCCTCTCTCGCGCACTATCTCTATCTCTCTTCCCCCCACCCCTCCCCACACTCTTCATCCGGGACGATTTTTCGCAAACTCTTCCTGTTTTTTGCCTTTTAATTATTGAACCTGACAAAAAAAAAAGAATCTAAAGTAGATGAGAAAGAAAAACATTCTGGTTCAATTGGCTCTCTGTATCTAATAAAAAAAAATATATATGATTTCTTTTTCCATCCGCCCAAGTGCAAATATATTTCGCTAATATTTTTTTTTTCATTTTACTTTCTCTTACCTATGTATAGGCCTTTATGTAATAATATATATATATATATATAGAGAAAGTATTAGATTCACTTGATGTCGAGATTTTGATGGATATACACGTTTTAGGATCCCCTGAATCCAAAAAAGTGGTTTTCGCAACATGGTCTGTCTGTGTCTGTGTTCTCTCTGTGTGTATGTGTCTGTCTGTCTGAGAACAAAATATCTCAAGAAGGAAAAGAGCTAGGAAGTTGATATTCTGTATTTAACCTAGGCACCCCCCTGGCACGTGAAAGGAATCTTTTGAACAAAATTGGCCTTAAAAGGGCGGAGTTTTGTATACAAAACTTTTGAAAATTTCGAAATTACATTTTTTTGAGTTGGCGTGATGCCAGTCGAAATATTTGCCAATTAAAGATGATGTGAGAGGGTCCATCAATTGCTGGTTTTTATTCTCCGGTCCTTTCCTTATACATCTGATCCAGCGAAAATCTTCCAATTGTAAGAAAAGAGTTAATTTTGTAATAATAAAAAAAGTAGCCTAATTTTGAATATTTGGAAAAAAATTTGAGTACATAACTCCGCCCCCTTACATTGCTATTTTGTTTTTCGATCTTTACAGTATCAATATTCGTCACTACTTTTGTCACACCCTATACATTGATAAATGTAGAATTGCGATGATAGATTCGTAAAATAAAACCCAGTATTTTTAAAAGACTTTTTTACAATAACTTCTATATGAATATCAAATTATAGGCTATTAAATCTAATCCCTAATCAACTTTGCTTTCTCGTGTCGCTCACCCCTTCATCATTCTGGTAAATCATGAGGCTAGACCAGTCCAGACTGATGCCCCTTGAGGTTTAGGCAAGACAAAGCGAGGAGGTTATATGGTGGTCTACCTTCCAGGATTCAATTATTTCTCGTTGTAAAAGGATCTATGAACCATGGGTTCCAGAAATTAATTTCTATTTGCAGTGTAAACTAGGGATGATTTATCAATCCACTATTTTCTTTAGTTATTAATCATTTCGATAAAAAAATACATCAATTTTTTAGGAACTTTTTTCTTGCTAAATAATTTTCATCGCCGAAAAAAATGATTTTATCTTGTCCAGATTAATGACTATATTTTCATAATTAATATTCATTTTCAATTATTTTTCTAATAAAATATTAACTAAATAAATTGTAGATAGGGTTTAATGATTAATTATATACATGACACAATATATTATAATTTATTAAATCAATCTACAATTAAAAAAAAAAATTATCTAAGATGCTTATACTCGTTCAGATTTAACTGTCAAGTACAAGAGAAAATGTATAGCTGCCTCTATAAAGATTTTTTTTTTTGAAAAGCTATAGTTTTATTTATTTATTTATTTATTTTTTACTTTTGTCGGCATCGGAAGCCATTTAGACTTGGTTCCTATTCATTTCAATTGATTAGTAGCCAATTCATTTGAAATAAATTTTTGTTGCATGAAACTGGATGCAAACCACTGACTCCTAGCACAAGGGCCTGTAACTCACTCACTGTGTTAGGGCCCAAGGGGTTAAATAATAACAATACAAACCCTTTCTTTATTTTTATTTTTTTTTTCTCATTCACACTCACACTCACACACACATTCACACAGTCTTTTCGGCAACTTAAGCCATATAAGACTTTGACGATAACCGTTGTAATTAATCAATTTGGGGGTTCAGGCATTTCTATTTAAGCCATCTGGTATCCAAATGGCTTAAATAAAATCATCGGACTGCCTGGGTCCGAACCCGCGACGTTTGGTATAGGAGGTAGGCACGCTACCTACTACGCCAGACCCGGGGGCAACCCTTTCTTTAGATAATAAAATTATTAAACTTTTAAATTTATTTTTACTTTCTCTTACCTATATATAGGTCTTTTACACAGGGGAACACTGATTTTGTTGACCGAATATTTGAAGCTATTCCTGGGTACTTGGGTAGCGCTGATTCCAAAATTGCCATTAGTTTTGCCCCATCACTTCTAGTTTTAGAACTATAGAGAAAGTAAAATGAGGGTCCTGAATGACCAAGGTCAAAGGCCAAAAAATAAATGAGAAAAAAAAAAAACTATAAAGAAAATTAAATTTTAATAGAAAATGTGCTCTAAAGCGGCTCTTATTTTAAATTCCCTAGATTTTTTAAGGCAACACCCCTTAAAAATATACAGATAGTTATAATACATATAAATATTGTTTCAGCCCAATCGGAGGTCAACTATTAGCCGTTTGCAACATGTCTATGTTTGCAAACGGCTAAAAGTTTTAGAAAAATCGAATTTTTTAAGGTTTTTTTTTTTTGACATTGTTGATTATTAACGAAATGATTAACAAAATAATTACAAAATATATATAATAGTTATGTATAATCAAAACGCCTAAAAGATAGGCTTCCAAAGTTTTTTTTTTTTTTTTACTAGACTTTGATAACTGTTTTGTTAATAATTTCGTTAATAAATAACAGATTTTCACGAACGAATTCAAAAAGAAAGCCAAAGAACTATAGAATATCGTAAATATATGTTTTTTTCATCAGAGATCAGAAAAATTGTATTAGGGGTGTCAAAGTAAAAAAAAAATCGATTTTCCTAAACCTTTAGCCGTTTGCGGCACGTCTAAATGACCTTCGATTAGGCAGAAACAAAATTTATATAACTCTCTGCATATTTTTAAAGGGAGTCGTCTTAAAAAAATCCAGGTAATTCATATTAAGAGCCGCTTTAGAGCACATTTTCTATTAAAATTTATTTTTTTCTATAGCTCTAAAACTAGACGTGATGGGGCAAACTGATGGCATATTTGGAATCAGCTCTACCAAAATACTCGGGAATGACTCCAATTACCCCGGCAACAAAAAAAAAAGGTCTTTTTGTCCCCCCCCTGTTATTTTAGCCAAAAAAAATTATCTATTTTCAACTTTTGTTTGCCATCTACCGGCACCCCGTGGAGTTACTTCCTTTCTCTAACTCCTCCTCCTGCTTTCTTTTCTATCTAGTGAACTAATCCTTATTCCTGGTTCCACCCGATTCTTTTTATCCAAGCCTTTCCATCCTAGGGAGAATGTCCTAGTTTTTGAGGAGGGTCTCCCTTAGCACCGGCGTGTCGCCTACTCCTTTCTACGGATGGCATTTTAGATACCCTGTTTATGAGATTTTAATTTATATTGTAATTTGTTTGGGATGATTAACAACCAAATAAATCAAACGAGTGATCATCTCCGTTTTTCTTTAATTTTTAAATAATATTGGTATTTCAATTTAACTTTATTTTTATTTTGATTTATCCGATCAATCTTGAAGAAAATTTTCAAATGGTCATTTATCCATGAGTAATAAAAATTGTACTGACCTATAATGGATGATAGTGATGTTAAGTGTATAATATGAATTGGAAGGCTGATTTATTTACCTGAAACAAAATGAAAAAAAAAAAAAAAATTAACAAAAATTGTAAGCACTAATTTATAAGATATTCTAATTGAATATTATTTATACATGATCCAAATTAAGATAAGTCCGCCATTTTGTAGGGAAAAAGTAGACCTGTTTATTGAAATCACAACATTATTACACTGATACATCTTTTTTTGTATAAAACAAGAAAAAAAAGCCATTGCCATTGGTTTTGTTAACATTTGTGCAAATGAAATGCCCCTATCACGGATTTAGGTTAATGGCGCTTGGTTCCTTCTTGTATAACATCTGCCAAATATCCTCTGACTTTTTTTCTGGGTAGAAGCGCTTTTAGACCCAGTCCCTAATTATTTCAATTGATTGGTATCTAGCACTTCTGAGCTTGAATTCAACTTATTTTTCAGTTATTGATTAAGTAGAATATGAATGTTTTAAAAGCAGCCAAAGTGAAAAGTTGAAAATTTATTGAATGTTAATATTAATAATATAGTCCTGGTGTGGTATCTATATTTTACATTTACTTTGACTGAAATCATTAAAATTTAATCGATCTCTATCTGAACATATTCACTTTTAAAGAAAAAAAAATCGTAATGGAGTTGAGAGGATGAATAATAAATAATAAAACAAAGGTAAGAAGAAACTACTCCGTTTCTTCCGACGTCTCTCCTTCCCAAGAACACAAGAAATCCATTTTCAATAAATTGGTCTAATTTTTTCTCTCTTTTTTTAGCTTTTTGGCAAGATCGTTTCTTCACAATATAAAAATAAAACACTCTAATCAAATGAAACATCTAGAAATCAATGACAACAAGTAGTAACTTAATAAAAATAAATTATTTACTTATTTTATTTATTAAAAATAACAAACAAAAATGCCTTTTATATAAATTACTCTAGAAAAAAAAGAAAAATAACTTTTTGCATAAAATTATTGAATATTTATGACAAAATATAAAAGCATGTACATTTAGAAATCAAAAAGAGAGCAGCTAAGCATAATTTCATTTATTTCTCTGACGTTTCGGTCCTGTTTAGGGCCACCTTCAGAGCACTAGGGGTGCCATTATCAATATTAAATTTCTAATTCTACCTACAAATTATATAATCAGCTATAAAAAAACTTCAAATAAAAAAGCATGTACAGTCAGTTTCAATATTAACAGCCACCCCAGAGAATAGAGTCGTGAAGTTAGTCAACCAGAACGCATAGCTCCCATAAGTGTTGCCTCAAAATACTATTTCCCCTGCAATATTAAAAAAGTTCCATTCCATTGAGTAGTGCTTTTTAAATCTTATCTTATCTTATCTTATACTATTAAACGAGCAATGTACGTTTGTTTATATGTAAGCATATCAGTTCTCGAAAACGGCTCTAACGATTTTTTTCAAATTTTAAATATATACTACTTATGGTCCCAATATGAAATTGTGCTAGGTCTCATGTTTGGGAAAATTCGGGTACTAGTACTTTAATGGTGTACTTTTTTAGTTTTTTCTAATTTTCTTGAAACCACCTTCAAAGATTTCTTTAAAATTTTAAATATTTCCTATTTCCGGCATAGAAAACAATTTACGCTAGGTTTCAATTCCGGAAAACCTCGAGTACTAGTACTTTACTGGTGTACTTTTTTTAGTTTTTTTCTAATTTTCTTGAAATTCCCTTTAACGATTTCTTCAAAATTTTAAATATTTCCGGTATAGAAAACAAATTGCGCTAGTTCTCATTTTTGAGAAATCTCGAGTACTAGTACTTTATTGATGTGCTTTTCTACTTCTTCTCTTGAAATTGTATATTTTGAGGTAAATACAGTATTCAAAAATTCTACTTAATTTTCAGATTTAATTAAATTCAAAAGGACAACCGTCGGCTCTAGTTGAAATATTTTAAGTTTATAAAATTAATTTTAATTATTCTTGATGAAGTTCTCCATTTTTCGTTATTTGTATGAAGTTATGGGAATAATTAAAATAATAACGAATTTTTAAAAATTTTTTAAAAAATTCATTATTATTTTAATTATTCCCATAATTTTAATTAGTAAAATTTCTCAATTTCAAACTGATTAGTAATTTCTTTGAAAGTTATTCCGATCGATTTGTTCTATTTATAAAAACAAAATAAAATTTTCTAACAAAATTCTTTGAATTTTTATTTAATTCATTTTTGAATTCAAATATAATTTGAAAATTTGCTATAAAGATGAATAAAACAAACAATATTTCATATAAATAGAATACATACTAGGTAATTGAGAAGGGGAATTAAATCTCTAAGGTTATTGAATTCATTCAATATCAATATTTTTCTTTAATTAGGAAATTTTCTCCTGGTGTTGATCTCGTTCTTTTTCTCTCTCTCTCTCTGTCTGCAAAATGAAAAGAGATGGAAATTGGAGAGAAATTTACACCAACCAGCCTCTCCCCAAGGGGAATCATCTTTTTTTCTTTTTTTTTTTTTTTTCAAAATATTAATACGATTTCCTCTATAGAAATTGTCAGAAATAAATTCCAAGAAGTTGAAGTAATTTTTTTATAAAGGAGAAAAAGATTCTTTGGAAAAAGTAAAAATACTTCTTTAATTCCTTTGAAAAAAATAGATATTAAATTACATCATAGCTATGTATAAAAAAATCCCAAACTTTTTATTTCAAAGTTCTCTTTATCACCCACGTATTTGTTAAAGAGACGTATTAATTCATATACACGTAACAGATTTTTCTTTAAACTAAGCACGAATAGGTCTTCTCTCCTTTGGGATGTTTGAACACCTAATCGTCACTCTGTACCCTTAACGAATTAATTGAATTTTAATGCTAATACTGAAGGGATGTTGTTGCTGACTGTTTGTTGACTTGTTGTAACTCATCCGACCTCACTACGACTCCGAGTCCTTATCCTTAATGCTATACACCTTGAAACAATATGATAATAAACTTTATCCAGTCGGGACTTGATAAAGATGGGGGCGGGTTTGGGTTTTGGGATTCGAGGCTCCAAGTTCAGAGCCTCGGGAATACACAAGCAAATTAACCTAAGATTATATTACCCGTGGCCTTGCCATGTTGCCATATATACATACTAGTGTATATAAATACATATACACGCGCGCGCGAGAGCAGAGTAAAGTACCCAAGGATTATTCATAGCTTGCCAACTTGACAAAGAAAATGTCTTTTAGTCGTCGTTGCTTTGCTGGTGATGGTGGGGGTGAGTTTATAAGCAGCCCGAGGGGAAGAATATGTGGGATGCCAAAGGCGGTTGGAAATTTTATTAAAATACATGGACTCAAAGGGATGAGTGAAATTTTAATTTAATTCTCTCTATAAATGGCCGCTCCAATTTCTATTAGAATTAATATTATAATTTATTTAATATTATCTTTAAGGCTTCTGAAGCAATTTATCAGTGTATATTTTTTAAATGATATGAAAAATTACATGGATATATTAATTGTAATAAATTTTTAAAATCAAAAAATTACTTTTTTTCCAAATACATGAAATGCCAGTTGAATTTTAACATATATTTTGGAGCCATTTAATAAATAGCTCTTCTTCATCAGTCGTTTCACCCGAATATTTTCACATATACCTTGTAAGTATGATCAGTGAAGAAATTTCATTTTACAATATTTGTATAAAATTGTATAAATGCTTTCCTTTCTCCATTGCATTTGTTTAAGTTTGCTCTATTTTCCTTCAATGATCATACTTAACAACTATATAAAGTATATGAAGATATATTAGGGTGAAACCACTGATGCGATGTGCCTCTGAAATAATTGGAAAAACTCACTTGTCGTTAAATACTGTATATCTTGCGATCTTTATCTTGGAGATTTACGTTACTTAACTTGCCTTATAAAAGTAACACTCACTTGTAAAAATGATCAAAAATGATTGAGGCATCCACACGTCCGCAGCTAGTCTGCATAGTAAACCTTTTGGGATCCACAGGGATCCACACGCCCACACCAGGGACACATTTTTCTTCTGGTCACTTTCGATCTACTGTGTGTGTCTCTGGTACGGGCGTGTGGATCCCTGTGGGTCCCTAAAGGTTCACTAAGCAGACTAGCTCCGGGCGTGTGGATCCTTCGATCATTTTTAGTCATTTTTACTCGGAAAATCATGGACATTATAATATTTTTACTTTAATATATTTTGGGCACCAACAATTTATGCCATTATGCAATTGCGTTAATTTGATATTATAATGCTTATCAGCCCTCGGGCTTGGTGTAGTTGGTAGCCTTGTATACTAACGGTCGCGGGTTCGGATCCAGGCAGCTCAATGATTTTATTTAAGCCATTTGGATACCAAATGTTTTTATTTTTATATCTTCAGAAATATAAACATTTGGTATATAATTTTTAAATTAATAAAAATTTCCATTAAGGTAGTCATTTGGATTACCTATTTTTAAGGCGAATTATCATTTTTTTTTTTTACTTTCTCTTACCTATGTATATATGTAATATATATATAGAGAGAAAGTATTGGATTCATGTCAAAAATTCGATGTCGAGATTTTGATGGATCTTCACGTTTTGAGGTCCCCTGAATCCAAAAAAGTGGTTTTCGCGACATGGTCTGTCTGTCTTGTGTGTGTGTGTGTGTGTGTGTGTGTGTGTGTGTGTGTGTGTGTGTGTGGGTGTGTGTGTGTGTGTTCAATTTTAAGCATGAAGGAATTGAGCTAGGAGGATGAAATTTTATATTTAAGTTAAACACCCCCCGGGACCGGAAAAATAAGCTTTTAATCAAAATCGGCCAAAGAGTACTAGTACTTTACTGATGTACTTTTTCAGTTTTTTTCGATTTTCTCAAAATTCGCTCTAACGATTTTGATTAAAATTCAAAAATCAATTATTTTTTAGATGCTCTTTCAAATGTATATTCTCGTTTTGCCCTCAAAATTGTTTGAAGCACACTTTACTCTTGTGCTTCATAGGAAAGATAGGAGAAATGGTTGCCATGGTAACATAATATAAATATTTTCCCATACTTATAAATTTTACATCTGAATTCAAATGTTCCGTACTGTCGGGAACTAAATACATGTCGACACAAAAAATCTGGTGTGACAAGCACAGAACACAACTTTCGATTACCGAAGGTAAGAGAAAGTCGTGTGCTGTGCGCCAGTCACACCAGATTTTTTACAAATAAATTTTGATTTAGATAATTATTTTTTGTTTAAGATTCTTATTAATTTTCTTAAATAGACCTAGGTGTATAGCAATGACATAATATGGCCATTTTTGGTCTGTCGTAGCCTTCTCCCTCTCCTACAAACAAAAAGCAAATAAAGTATTTGATGAATGACTGTTCTGATGATTTTCGCTGTTTTAGACTGAAATTATCAATACTTCCCCATCATTCATATATATTTATTTATTTATTCACACTTAAAGAATTTTTTTTTTCCAAAAGTTCAAAATTTGGACAAAAATTATTTTCTAGAAAATTTATCAACTTAATTGGAAATTCTTGTTTTCTAAAGAAAATTACTGAATTTTATCAAACTATAAATAAAATTACGTACTTTTAATACAAAACTATCTATTAAATTTGACAATTTCAAGTTCTTAACAAACTTATCAAATTTATGAAAATTCAAAACTTCAGAGTAATAAACAGAGCTTGTCAATTATAATAAACTCTTCATTGATTCTATAATAAATATATAATATAATGTTTTTGGCGTATACGTCAATGTGACGTAAGCACACGCCTACTCCCACTTATCTTCAAAATAATGAAATTGGAAATTATTGCCGACAAACAGGGGAGGAGCAAAATATTATATATAATGATACCTCTAACAGAGGACAAATTAATTCTTTGTATAATAAATCTAGTAGTTTTAGGGAATAAAGTAAATTAATTAAAATTAGAGGAGGATATACTTTTTATAGACAATATAAGTGAAGAAAGTAATAAGTCTTAAGAGTAATAAAATTATTTTATAATCTATTAAATTGGTTTTATTATCATAATTTGTAATTAATGAGAGATGAAAAGATTATTTTATTTAATTAAATTCTAAAAGAAAATTCCCCCTTGGATGTAGAGTACTCGCCTCTTGTACTAAGGGTCAAAGGTTCGCTTCCATTCCCAAACTAGAAAAATTATTTCAATTGAATTTTGACTACCAATCCATGGAAAGGGAAATTAAGGTCTAAATTGCCTTGGTGCCGAAAAAAAAATTAAAAGTTTTTGTAGTTTTTTTTTTTTTGCTTTTGAGGTTTTTTTCTATAGTATTTTAAATTCATAAATATGTAATGAATTTTTTTTTATTTTTATTTCTTCTTCTTCTTCTTTCTTTGTCTTTATTATATCTCGCGGTGCGGGGTCGGTTATTAAAGATTTTTAAACATATTTGAATATATAGACCCTTCTTCCTCCCCCGTGGCCGATAGGTAGGAGATGTTGACAAATGACAATATTGATAATCATAAAGGTAGTGGGTTCAGATTCTAGGCAGTCTGATGAATTTATTTAAATATTTGGATACCAAATGGTATAAATAAATATGCCTGGACCACAAAAAATTATTAATATATATTTAATATAAGTATTGTGCAAATTCTTTATGGCCTAAGATGCCGAAAACTTATAGACCTATACCAAGACGTCGGAACATTTTTTTTTCTAACAAGGGGAGTGCATAGCCTTCATGACACGGATTTCAACGAAAATTTTTTATGTCGTAGCGTGCTAGAGTGGGTTGCTTCTCTGGTCACGGGGGTTGTAATCAGGGTGAGTTTTTTTTTTATCTGCTTCGCTTTTTTTTTTTTTTTTAAGAGGGCCAAGTTGAATTGATTGATATATATATTATTTTTTTGATATTTTTTTTTTCTTTATAATAAATTTTTTTTTTTTTTTTTTTTTTTATATTAATTTATATTATATTTATTTTTTTTTTATTATTATTTTTTTTTTTTTTTATTTATTACTTTTTTTTTTTTATTTATTTATGAAGGAAAAGGCGCAAGGAAAGAAAATTCGAAAATTAGCGGAGATATGAGTTTGATTTTATTATATTTTTTTTTTAAATTATAAGGGGTGTGTGAGCCGTGATTAAAAGATTAAAAGCCAAAAGGGAGGGAAGGATAAGAAGGTTTTCTTCTTGGTTGAGAATCGGACGTTTCGGTCGCCGCTGGTCGACCTTCGTTCGAATCAGAAGTTGACCGGCTCTCTTGATTGAAGATGGATGACGATGATGAATGATGGCGGCACCAGCAATCAGTAGGCGTTGCAGGCGTTCGTGCAAGCGTGTAGAAAGTGGGGTCCGTACTGGATGGCGGTTGACCCAAGCGTAGTATCTTCTAAAGTGGGGTCCGCAAAGGCTGGCTGACGACCCGAGCGTTGAAAGTGGGGCTCGGCACAGGGTGGCGGATGGCCCAAGAGTGAGTTGAGAAGTTGGGGTCCGCACAGGGTGGCGGATGGCCCAAGAGTGAGAAAGTGGGGCCGACCAGGGTGGCGGTTGGCCCAGGAGTGAGTGTGCTTTCGTTCGTCTTCCTTGGCTTCCTCTGCCTCGTTCGGGATGTAGGTAAGGGTGGGGGGATTTCGGAATATGGCTTGTTAATTAATTAAATATAAAATTTTGGCTCTTTCTATGAATTTACACTTTTTAAATCAATTTTTAATTGCGAATCTGAGGATTAACTAAGAATTTGATATTTAATATAATAAAATTATTATAAAATTTAGTTAATCCTCAGATAAGCATTATAAGTTGAAAATAACATTCCAAAAAATTTTCTATAAATAAAAAAAAATAAAATTACTATTTGAATTAATTTCAAAGAAAAAATAATTAAAAAAGATCCAATTTAAATTTATAATCTTCAACTGGGCAAAAAAAAAATAAAAGATAAAAATGAGAATTTAATAAAAATTATTTAATATAAGCGCGTGAAACGCGGTTATATTGCGTTCTCCCCCTAATTTGCCAGAGAAGAAACTTGGTCATCCCAAGATGCAGAGTTTCTTCTGACATTGGGATTGCGAGACCTCGCGGCGCACTGTGATTTATAATAAAAAAAAATACGAGATTAAAACAAACGACGACTTAAAAAAAAAAAACGGGTGAATCGTCCATCGAGGCATCGAACACACGGAATGGTCGTTTCTTTAAGAATTCACGGTCTGTTTGTCTTCATTCTGACCAGGTGATTTTCTAATCGTGCGACCTTGACACAGATAATATTGGTCAGAAAAAGACAAACACACCGTGAGATAATTGATATTAAAGTTCCAAAAAAAAAAAATTAAAAAATGTAACTGTACTACTACTTTATGAATGAAATTTATGAAAAAATAAAAAAATGAATGGAGAAGCCAAATTAAAATTAAATTAAAATTAAATTACCCCCAAATAAATTTATAACATTAATAAACCCCCGAAATAGAATAAAATTTTGCCCCTTAAAGAAACGAACAAAACCATGCGACGTTTCGGTATTAATAAGTACCATCAACAGGGAAATAGGTGGAGGAGAAGGGTGTGATAGATGTTGACGGCCTTGTTGCTGTTATCCGAATAATGTGACTAGTTATTTACTCTTCTTCAACTGACTAGTAATCGACAACCACCGCTTTATTTTTTCATTGGCGGTGTTGACGAATGATTTAATAATCGAAGGAGGCCAGTGGTCCGTGCAAAAATTAGTTCCATACACAAAAATTAAAATCTTATATTTTTTCACTGCCTGTACCCGCTCCATCTCTTCTTTACCCTGAATCTGGCCGGAGGTAATTACCATATAATTATTTTCCTGGCAACTATCTACTTTATCGTCGGGCCTTTCCATCTGGTTCTCCAAGATGACAACTTTGTCATCAGAGGGAACCGTCTTGATCGCATCAAGTACCTTCTCTTCATCGTGGTCCTTCTTCTCCTCTTCCAGTGTTTCACTAACAAACTTACTATCCTGATTTATCTCCTCTTCCCCTGTCTCATCAACTAAATTCCTTTCCTGATCTATCTCTTTTATATCCACTATTTCTTCAACTAAATATCTACCCTGGTCTACCTCTTCATCCATCGTCTCTTCAACTAACTTCTTACCCTGATCTATCTCCTCCTCTACTGTCTCTCCAACTACCTGTCCCTGCCCTTGTTCCGCTTGTGGTTGTCTTAACTTGCCGAGTTCCTCCTCGAAGACGGCCATTTGAACTCGACCTTGTTCCTCAACCCGCTTTATATCCCCTTTCAACTCAAAAATCTGTTCCCTTATTGAAGAGTTTAATGCCGTAAATAGGGTTTCCATGTCCCAAAATTTTTTTTTCTCATGGTTTTTTCCCATATTAAGTTCATCAAAACCGTCAGGGAGGGAAGAGGGGGAGGAAAGTTTGTTGATGTGACTTACCGACCCCAAATGCCTCGATCCGACCAAACCCACCGAATCCTCTCTCAAGTCCGCCGCTAGATGTCCCGGATTATTTTTCCCGGTGATCTGTGAGGCAGCTCGCGATTCCTGCAGTGCACCAGCGCTGTCCCGCGATGATCCCATGTCTTCGGAATCCCGTACTTCTTGAAAAGACATTTCGGTGCCTGGTGAACTAACGATTCGGTTTCATATCCCAGCTCCTCCACCACGTAGCGTGCTAGAGTGGGTTGCTTCTCTGGTCACGGGGGATTGTAATCAGGGTGAGTTTTTTTTAAATCTGCTTCGCTTTTTTTTTTTTTAAGAGGGTTGTTGCCCAAGTTGAATTATTGAATTTATATATTTTTTTTTTTGATATTTTTTTTTTTTTTTTTTAAATTTTTTTTTTTTTTTTTTTTTTTATTATAATTATATATATATTTTTTTTTTTTTTTATTATTTTTTTTTTTTTTTTTATTTATTAATATTTTTTTTTTTTTATATTATATATAAAGGAAAAGGGAAAAGAAAGAAAAGATTGAAAAATAGGAAGAATGAGTTTGATTTTAAATATTTTTTTTTTGTATAAGGAGTAAATGAGCCGTGATTAAAGTTAAAAGCCAATGGGAAGGAAGGATAGGGAGGTTTGCTTCTGGGATTGACGAATCGATGACGTTTCGGTCGCCGCTGGTCGACCTTCGTTCGAATCCCAAGTTGGACGGCTCTCTTGATTGAAGATGGTGACGATTATGATGATGATGAGGATAATGATGATGGCACCAGCACCCAATGTAAGCGTCGAGGCGTCTCGTGACCCAAAGCGTGACTGTAGAGAGGTGGAGTCCGCAAAAGCTGGCAGATGAACCTCGAATATCTTCTGAGTTGAGATTGCGAGCCTTTGTGGGGA
>JAKCPI010005852.1:0-45430 GCA_023213315.1 Euborellia annulipes
GAAGCAAATATAAAGAGAATTTCTATTTATTTTAGAATATGCTTATTAATCAAATAGTCATGATTCAACATAAGCTATTTGTTTATTAATGAGTCTTTTGCCATTTGATATTTTTATCCAAAATTTAAAAATTTATAACTTTTTAGCGTGCGGAATAAAAAAAAAAATCTAGGTTTAAATAGATATATCACCGTAACGGCCCATAAAAAAAAGAGTGAAGCCCATAATTCCTCCTCTATTTGGTAAAAAGGGAAAAAAAACACGAAGAAAGAAGCGTCGCTTAAGATATGTCACTCCATGAACGAATTTCAAATAAGAAACTTGCACTTGATAGACAAGAATAAGAAGGAGAGGGAGAGGGAGAGTACTGATAAAAACAAGAGTTAGGGGGAATTTACAACATTTGCTCCCCCCCCCATCCCCCTCTTGCACTTTACATTGAACAACAAGTTGGTGTTGATTAGATTCAAGATCGAAGCCAGAGGGAAATTTCATTAAAACGCTTCGTCAAGTCACGCGATTTTCTAAAAAAAAAAAAAAATTGTTTTGAATTATAATCATGTAATATTACGATTTTTAAACGTGTCATAGAATAGAAAGAGTTTTAAATTCATGAAATTTAAAAATATTAATGATAATAATCAAAATGATTTGAATAACTTTCGGCATCAGATCTTTTCATCTAACTGGACGCTCCAGGATATTTTATGAACTACCCCCTTGTCAAAAATTTATAATTTTACTTTCTCTCGCCCTAATAGATTAGTCAAGATGAATGAATATCTTGAAAGAGATTTCGGGGATTTTTGATATTTCGACTCCCTTTTTCTCTACTTGCCTTGTCCCGCGATGCGGGGTCGGCGGACCTCCTTTCCCTCCAACCCTATCATACGACAGGAAGAAATAGGACAGGCCGGGCCGTCGCACGTTCTGACGTCTGTTGAAAAGAGGGAGGAAGAGACAGACATTTAAAGAACTGCCTGTCCCAGCTCGGGCAGCTCGTGGTCGCCATCCACGTACCCACAAGATGTGGGCCCCTGAGCAATTGATACAGGGTCCTAAATCTTCTTTTAGAGTAAAATAATGTCCTTATAAAGGTTAAACTGTCCAGCTTAATCAGTTTGTTGAAATTTTATGAAATTTAAGGATTATTCTGAGTATACTCAGAAATTGGCCTACCAACAAAAAAAGATATAATGTTCAGCTTATAACCTAGATGCTCTTTAAGACGGGATTTTTCGAAAAGTGTTCGAATTAATTTAAAAAATGTCGATTTCGAAGTGATTTTTAGTGTCAGAAGTCGGTAGGAGAGGAACAGACAAACAAACATTTGTATCCGGTCACTTCACAGAAAAACAATTGGGCTCCGAATAAAGAATTCACCGAATAAATGCAACGATAATTTTTTTCAAGTTCAATGAAGGGTATTTTTTAATAAGCCAGATATGTAAGTATATTTTTTATTTTTTGACTGAAACGAAAGCAGTTTACTGAAAAATTGAGTAAGAAAAGGCGAGGGTTCGGCGCAAATGGGCCCGAGCCAGTTGGAGGGGCCGGGTAGTAAATAAATAAATTTGAGATTCGATTTCAATATCATATTAACTAACTACGATTATTACGGAGATAATTAATTAGAAATTTGATGTCTTAGCAAAATCAGATTTTATAGCTTTGGCAATAAAATCGATTTTGTCAGGACTATTAATTAAAAAAAAAATCCACCTGCCAAGCTCAATATTAATTTTTTGGTGTTCGAGTAATAAAAGTTTAATTTTAGGAAATTTTAAAACCCGATAAAAAAATTGATGATCCACGCCTGTCGATTGACTCCTGATAAAAATAAATAGGGGCGTCGCCACTTGATCTCCGTCTTTTTTTTTTCTAATCAGCGCGCAAGGGATGTGATGATACCGGGTGACTCATCGTTCTCCCTAAAAAAGAAGATTAAGGCACGTTGTTTGTCAAGAAGCGACACTTTATTACGCCTATCTATTCAGGTAGGCTTCTTCCATTAACCCGATCTAACAATTATGTTTGAATATTCAAATATTTACTCGAGTTTAATGCTTAATAAATCCACCCTCAATTTTTAATCTTTTTTTAGAATATCATTTCAAACAGAGTAAATTCACAAAAGAGAGAAAATGTTATTATTTATTTTTCAGGTATTTTACAAAAAAAAAACCACAAGCCCCATTCTCTCGCCTCGTTGTGGTCTTTATTTATTAATATATTTTAAAATAATCTTCTCTCTAATTTTTAACGTTATTTTTTTTTGCGTTAACTATAGATTTTTATTTAATATCTAAAAAATAAAAATAAATTTCTTGTTAATTAATTTATTTTTATACTAAATTCTGATTTTTACTGTTTGGGATTAGGGGTGTAGTTTCGTTTTATCCATCTCGTGGAAATCATTTGTTCGATTATGGGAAAAATAATCGATTATGAAAAAACAAAATCTATTATACCTTTTTTTTCTTTGGTAAACTTTCCATGTATTTTCTCTCTCGTAAAAATCATTTAACCTTTTTACTTTTTTTCAGCATACGAGTCTCATCTCATCTTTTCAAAGGCATGTTTCTCGAAAATAATCGATTATGAAAAATAATCGAATAATCGATGGCGTTAGTATATATTCAAAAAAAAAAAACAGAACTGAATTATAATAAATTGAACAGATATAAAAAATCTGGTGAGATTAACACAGCACTCAACTTTCTCTAATTTTCGATAATCGGGAGTTGCTGTCACACCAGATTTAATTGTGTCGAGATATGTTTAGTTTTCCAAAGCACTTTAGTTCCAAATTTGACCACTTGCAAATAAGAGAAAGTAAAAATCTGAAGTAATACATCAGTAAAGAGTACATCAAACACTTTTTAGAAAAAAAAATTATTGATATACTTTTTAAAAACATCTAAAAATAGTTGATTTATGAATTTTAAAATCGTTCCAGAAAATTTTGAGAAATTCGAAAAAAAACTAAAAAAAAAGTACATCAGTCAAGTGTATTTCAAACAATTTTCACGAAAAAACTTACAGATAGGCCTATACTTTTTAAAGATCATCTAAAAATTAGTTGATATGAACTTTAATCAAAATCGTTAGATCAAATTTTGAGAAATTCGAAAACAACTGAAAAAGGATTTCAATAAAGTGCTAGTAAGCCTACTTTTTGGTCGATTTTGTTCAAAACTGCCCAGTATGGCATATAAAATTTCAAAAGGTAAAAATTTTTAAAGAAATAAAATTTGTATGATTATGAAAAAAATCTCATTTTAAAAATAAACTTCCTCCTTTCCTTTAGATCTTAGGATTAAAGTGCAAAGAAGCCCGAGAAATTGCGTTCTTAGTTTATGGAGATTATTTTAATTTACATGGATTAAGCTTTAATACCGGTTAATTTAAATTCAATTTATGGATTCACCAAATAATCCCAGAATCAAATTTGAATTTTCTCAACATCATCATCATAAAATTTATTATTACTTTTTTAAAAAAACAGTGTACGTTACGCGATAAATAATTCCTATCAATTATTCAAATTGAAATGTTTCCCCCAACGATCTTTGTTATAAAAAATTATTTAAGTTTTAGAATATTAAATTAAAATAATTAATCTTTAAAAAACTTTTAATAAAAGTTTTAAAGATTCTTTTAAGTCTTGTTGAGTTGGTGTCTTGAAAACTCTTCCCATTCAAATGAGATTAGCTCTTAGCACCGTTTTCTAATTTTATCATTAAAATTTCAATTCATATTAATATTAAATTCTATGGGATAGGCTCAACTAAGCTCTGACCTGAATAATAAATAAATAATTAAGGAATATTATTAATATCAATATTATTTTTCTATTTTATAACAAGTGTGGTTCATTGGATTTGAGATGAGGTTTGAAATTCTCAAAAATAATTATTGATTCTAATAGACCTAATCAAAAACTATATAGAATCTAATAATAATTATTAACATCCCATATTTAGTCATAGGAGGGCCGTATATATAATTTTTTGGAAAATTGAATTTAAATTAACCGCTATTATAGCTTAATCCATATTAAAAAAAATAAAATCCTGAATATTATTCATGATGGCTCTTTATATATTCATTGAATATATAAAGCGCTTCACTTCCGGTGTATGTAATGTGTTTGCAACTCTCTCTCGCTGATTGGCCAGAGTCAGAGGTGGGCGGTATCAGAGAGGAAAATTTAAAACTTTAAATCAGAGAGGGAAATTTAAAATTTACAGCAAGAATATTTTGTCGAAAGGACCTCTCACCCTCTCAGCAGGGGTGTGTACCTGGTAGTCTATGTTTATTTTTCAGAAGAGAGGGGGGGAGATATTTGATGATTTTATACAACAAATTAAGATTATTTTTTTTAATTTGTTTAAGGTCTTTTTGACACCATTAAGACTGACCCCATCCCTATTTATTTCAATTGCTTGACTTTTGGTACCAGAAGCTAATGCTATACATCTGAGCTATAGATATAAATTAGAGTCTGTTTAAAAGAGTATGTTAAACCTTTTTATGATATAATATAAAATGAAAATAAAATTTAGTCTCTAGTACACTAATAGAATGTATTTCGAGATTCTTTTTTATATCGACCCGAGAAGCTGGATTCCAAAAATATAAAAAATAACAGAAAAATGGTCCAATGAAATACATGACAATCCAAAACAAGCTTTCTGATTGTCTAGAGCAGGCAGGACGTTACCGGACACATTTAACTGTTTCTCCAGTAAATTAATTTTTTCTTTTTTCTTTTCAAAAGGAAATTTTTTTCTCATTTCTTCAAAAGATAAATTTTTTTCTTTTCACAAACAAAAAATGAAACAATATCAGGTTATTCATTCACCCGAGGCGTATCAGCTACAAATGCGCACCGACTTAACTTTAAGAACTTGAATTGATTGGATTGAAGTCAATAACCCGGAAAAGTTGCTCCAGGACATTCACTGATGTGGTTAGGACCTTGAGGCACAAAACTCTTTATATAAAAAGTAACAGTAGTTTTTGTACTAAAGTAAAATATAAACAAATGGAAAGTGTGAAGGTAAATAACAAATTGTATGGAAAAATAAATAGACGAGAAAGGAAAAAAAATTTTTAGGCCTTTATTTGGAATTATTTCCAGGTCATTTTACCAAAGAAAAAAATTTGATTAATTAACTCCAGTAAATCAGAGTAGTAAGATCAGAGTAGGTGTGATGATGTCGATTACGAGACTAATCATCATTTTTATGTATGATCCATAATTATTTCAATTGAATTGGTCGTATGGGCTAGAATGCAAACCCCTGACTTCTAGCATAAGAGACAATTACAGTCGAGGCCACAAGTGCCTGATGTGTTCGCGAGTGGAGCCTTGAGTTTAGTCTAACAAACCAATATTATGAAAAAATATAAAATATTTTTCTTTAATGCAAATCTAGGAGAAAAGCTACTTTTAAGACAACACTTCCGACGTCTTTTGCCTGCCTAAGCTCAAGGCCATTCTCTAGCATATCAGGCACTTGTGGTACAGACTGTAGGCCTACTATGCCACTGTGCTAAGATTCAAAGGCTTATGACCTTTAAACAACAACTAGTTTAATAGTAAAGAAAGAGCGAAGCTATATTACACTTCAAGCCGACGTTTCGGTCAGATTTTCAGGGCTGAAGTGTGTCAATAAAACTCCTCAAAAAGTCGAATGGCGCAATTGTATAAATTATTTCTTACCATTTAATAAAGACCAAAGGCTAGGTGAGTCAAGGTTAGATTGCGCCATTGGACTTTTTGAGGAGTTTTATTGACACACTTCAGCCCTGAGAATGGTCGCAAATCTGACCGAAACGTCGGAAAACATGGAATAAGGATATTTGAGCCGAATAAATTTATTCAAATTTGTCTTATTTAGAACCGAAACTCCTCAACCACTCTGATTTTTCGGCAATGATGTAGGAAGGGAAAAATAAAAATACAAAGTTTTATATTTTTCCAAATTTGTTTAATTCCTAATATTTCGAAGGCACAAGGGCTCTTCTTCTTCAGAGGAAACTCATTTTACACTCTGCTAACATTACAAATAACAGCCAAGATTTTTTGCATAAACAAAGCCATTTGATTCAATCAGAATGTTCATTGGAGTTACCGAGGTCAAATGGCTTGTTTATGAAAAAATCTTGGCTGTTATTGTAATGTTAGCAGAGTGTAAAATGAGCTTCCTCTGAAGAAGAAGAGCCTTTGTGACTTTGAAATATTAGGAATTAAACTCATTTGGAAAAATATAAAAATTTGTGTTTTTATTTATCCCTTCCTACATCCTTGCCGAAAAATCAGCGTGGTTGAGGAGTTTCGGTTCTATAATTCTCTCGGCATCACTCATTAAGCTTTGTCTTATTTATTTTATTAAATTTTAAAATCTTCTCTGTTTTTCCTCATGCACCACGATTCTGTGGCATCACTATTTACGTTAGAGTTGGGAAAAATGACCACCGATAATGGAATTTTATTTAAAATATTAATCTTATCTGTAATCTATTAATATTATTGTAGATTAAGCGATCTTAGATGCCCAAATTGAATATTAATCCAATAATAATTTTTTTGCTAAGATCGGTTTATTAATTTCAAATATTGGAGAAACTTTTGGTGTCTTACCCTCCTCATTAGTGGTTTTCATTCAAGATGCCCGTAAGAGCTTCTGAAATATTTGAAATTATTTAACAAATCTTAATAAATAAGCATTGCAAGTTTTCCGATAGAGTAGAGAGGACAATATAGAGATAGTTTTCTCTGCCTCTTGTAGATATCAAAACAAAATACATATTATTTTTTGTAATAATTTAATTAATTTAGTTTTGATATAAATAAGAAACTCTTAATATAATAATAATATCGCAATCGTCGCTTTCTATTTATAATAAACGCAGCCAAGTTGTTTTAGAAGTTTGTTAATTTCTATTTAGGGTTCATTTGTATCAAAATAGAGACCCTCAAGCTCACGCTTGACATTTCTGTAAATTTAATTGAGCAAAATTGTTCCGGCCATTTCTGGTTCTTAGTTTTGATTTGATTTTGCAAATAGCGCTAAATTTGATTTCCTAATCGATGGCTAAAGATGAAATTGCTCTGATGAGTTTCGCAAACTTCTCTAGTTGGTCAAATTCACATGTAACGAGAAATAGAACCGTTTGTTCTTAAAGATCTCTTTAAGCCTAAATGCATATAGAAAGTGAGAATTGTTAGTTATTTTAGTGGGTCAAATCGTCTCTAGTAGATTAAAAGGAATTGGTAATTGAAAATTTCTCTCTCTTCTATTCAATTTAACTCTTGATTTATTTAAATAAATATTCTTTTGTTTTTACTAATTAATATAATGGACTCTTGTTTTCAATATATATTTTTATTCAATTTCATTTCATTTTAAAATCGATAAAGCCAAGCGCTTCAATCACTTAGAATAGCATTCGATTTTATGGTTTAATACTTCTTTCTTTTTTTTTTTTTATTTGATATTCAAATTTAAATTGCTGATAAGTTTTTTAATTTTTACCTTCTGTACCCAAAATATTTCAAAGAACTTAGGAATTATACATAAGACAAAAACATTTCTACAATTAATAACTTCTTTAAGTTTTCTACCCTACAACATACCGTCACTCAATCCCAAAGAAAAAGAAATAGGAATATCTCTTTTCGCATCACACCTATCTCGTCTGGGATTCTAAAAACGACCCCACTATAAATCAAATTTTTTGCATTAGTTTAGCATTCCTTTTGAAAATAATTTCCTATTATTTTGAAGAAATAGATTTCTGCCCAAATAATTAACTTGGACACTAAAATGTTCAATTTTTATAATAAATTCATATATTTGACGCAAAAAAACCCTCGGGCTTGGATACTAAATGGCGTAAATAAGAATGCCTGGACCCCAAATATTCTTACATGGCCTCAGTTGCCGAAAAGACCGTGTGTATGTGTGTGTGTGTGGGGGGGGGGGAAGTGTGAGTGTAAAAAAAAGAAAAACATAAACAAGAACATTTTCAAGAATCAAAACAATTTGACAAACACAAATGTGCAAATTGCAATTATTGTATAGATAAGGGTCTATATGGGGTCCATGCACATTTATTTATACCATTTGGTATTCATATGGTTTAAATAAATTTATCGGGTCGGACTGCCTGGGATCCGAACCCGCACCCCTTGACTTCCAGACTCTCATTATTGACATTTGTCAACACCTTAACCTTACGGCCGAAGGGGGAGGTCAGCTTTTCTTAGAATATCTATATTTTTTTCCATTACAACAATATATATACCTAATAAATACGAGTAATGGAAAAAAAAACTAAAATGACATTGGATTTTTATTATATTTTTAAAAAGTTTATTTTTGAGGATAAATCAAATTCATAAATAACTTCTTAAGAGAGAAGGAGAGATAAAGGAAGGGGTGATGGAATATCCTTTTTTTTAAATGTAGGTGGAAAAAAGTAATAAAAATAAATCACACAAAATAATTCTTTTTCTCTCAATTTGCATATGTCAATTTGGAAAGATAACGAGACACTTTTTTTTTTTTTTTTACTTTCCTATTCTTTTTGTGATGTAAATGTTATTCATTTATTTAAAATGGCTACGATAAATTAAAATTAAATACTTTTTCCCATAAATTGCATCCCTTGTGATGTGCAACCTTTTCCCTTCCCATTCGCTCTCTCCCCCTCCCTCATCCTGGTCAAAAATAGAAGCTTAATTTGTCCCTAAATTAAAGTCATAATTGATTTGCCGCCTACAAGTTTTAAACGGAATTCTAATGGGCTCAAGTCTGCATTCTACTCTTTGAGGGGGGTGGTTTAGAGTTTTAGCGTTTGAAAGGAGTCGGGGGATGTCCTTGGCACGCGCCGCGGTAGCGATTAACATTTTGATTACATGTGTTGATGAAAGGAGAGGCTTTTTTTTTAGATTAATTAGAAACTTGGCGAGTGATAGAAGATATCCTTCCTCTTAATCAAATACTCGAAATTTAATTCCCTATTCTTCTTCGTGTTCTTTTTTTTTTCAACGAGTAAATTTAAGGTTTCATATCAATAAAAAAAAAAAAAAACCAAGATCAAAGAAATCGCATTTGGCTTAATATTAGAGAGACGAGTGAAGATTAATAATGTCGAAATACAGTAGGCAGCAGCTATATCAATTTCATAAAATTAAATAGCAAGGATTCAAAATCTTAACGAGAAATTAATTAACACTAATTACTGTTATCATGGATATAATTTCAAAGAACGATTCAACTTGGATGAAGATTAAATATCTGCTTCTAAATAAATTATTCAATCATCTTTTTTTAGACAAATTTTAACAAATAAATTTTTTTCAATTACAGTAAAACCTTTCTTATCCGGCCTCGAATTAACTGGCCTATCCCGTTAGTATTATAAATTACATACAGTATATTTATCATACATTATTTTTATTATCATTACTATATATATATAAAGCGCTAGCTTCCGTCTGTGCTCTGATTGGCTAGAGTTAGAGGAAGTGGAGCGGGAGCGGGAAATTTAAAATTTAAGTCAGAGAGAGAAATTTGAACAGTCAGAAGGAATAAATTTGATGCATTTGCGTAGCCCCCGGTCTTCGGCGGGCATTACCACTGGTTACATATATTAGGCCTATATGCGTTAGTGTGTCAAGCGCCAAAAAAAATTAAGAATTGAGTTAAGCACGGAATATTATTTCAAATGCTATAATTAATAGTATTTTTTATGAAATATGTCCTAAAAAAATTTATATTTAATGTTACTTGCACAATTGACAAAAAATATTATATATAATCCAATGAAAACAAAAAACTTTAATGCTAATTTTCTCAAATCTCGGTAGCTGGCGCTTGATACACTAATGCGTAACAGGGTCAATATATAAACTACTTTTTCTTTGAATTTCAATTAAACTGTGTGGCGCAACATTGTCCAATATGTATAATATTCAGATGGTGAGGAGGGAGGGGGAAGGAGTTTCCGAGTTTGTTTACTCGCTTGCTTCCCAGTCTATTTTTCTACTACATAGGCTTGAGATCTCTTAAACTAAAATGATCGAGTTAGGAAAACGAAAACGTGTATTGAAAATGAATGAAAATCAATTTTTCACCGACACCTCGGATTAACCGATCAAACGGGTATCCCGCGAGGATCTCGGTCCCCACCAGGTTGGCTGGTTAAGAGGGTTATTATTACTGTATATTAAATTGCGCTAAAAATATATATGACAAAATGTTAAAAATATTTTTCAAAAAATTCATTTTTTTTATAGACCTAGACCAGAAAAAAATGACAGTCTATAAAAGTTTCGGTTTATATATGTTTTTTGTATTTATATTTTTATTTATTAATGATCATTTTCTATTTAATGAAACTTTAGTATTGATTAAAATATTCAAATTTTCAAAGTTTTCAGATTGATTTAGATCGCGTGACCATCTGAAATTCATAACAGATATTATGAATGCGAATGAGTAAAGCAAATACAAATCCTATGTAAATCGATATGAAATCCTACACTTCATTGTATTTCCTGCTATTCTCTTACAAATCAGTTATAGCATGCTACCGATTAGACGTGCTGATTAAGGAAATGGACTTTCGAATCTTGTATTCAAACCACTATATTCAAATCTAATTTATTACATCGGCTCATCTCAATAAAACCCTCCAAAATAAAAAAAAGAATGAATGAAAAAAATAATTGCATATGAAATGAAAGATATAAAAATTGAGAAAAATTTGATGAATCAAATTTTGGATTGATCGTAAAATAAAGAAATAAGTAACATTTATTTTTGGTAAAAAAAAAAAACTTCTGATTTTGATGGTGAGATCAAATTTGAGAAGATGACCCCCAAGAGAGTCTTTGGGGAAGACTGAAAGCTATTTAAAAAAAAGAAGTATTATTTTGGGTGATTTATTTTTATTACTTTTCCTAACCCAAAAGGACTCCTTACGGAGTTATTTAGAAATTTGATTTACTTTTAAAAATAACTTATTTGCTATAAAAATGGTTTAAAATTTAAAGATTTGAAATTAATATTTTTAGGTCTATCTTTGGTTGGGGACTTTATAATTTGTGCCCGTTAATTATGAAAGTAGTCTAAGTCATATATTTATTGTTTCGAGATATTAATGCCCAATTGCACCGTACGAGTTAAGCATTATTTAACGCTAAATAATACTTAACTTTCCAAATTTCGTTGTATCGCTTGCAAAAGTCAAGCTTAAATGTCTAAATTTTAACTTAAATCTAAGCTCTCGATTTCGGGGGCTTAGCGTATGCTTAACCTAAAAAACAATTTTCTGTTAAATAAATGACATCTATTCCAAATTTTATTGATAATGTAATATTAATTATCTAATAATAATAAATTTTTTTATTCGATCTAGATTTTTTTTATAAAAAACATGAACAATATGAACTCTATTTTCGAAGATGATCTAAATATTATGGAAATAAAGGATTTTGGAATTTTTTGGAAATAATAAAATATGTATTATAAAAATATATATATATTTTTTTATATTTGGCCTAGATATGCAGTTGAACTTACATGTCTCTCGTAAGAGAATATAAAATAAAACTTCTTATTTGTCACATAGTTTAATATAGGACAAAACGATATTTTGTAGGCTCTACAGGTTTAATTTATTTTAAAAAAATGTTTACACTAACAACAGGACTCACCAATGAACTAATTATTATTAACATTGCGATTTTCTATTATATTTTTTATATTTAAATATAATCTAATAGATAATTTTCTAAGAAGTTTATAATTTGATGTTCAATTCTTTCCTTATTAATTTAAATAAAAAAATTATAATGCATGAAAATCAATATTTTTGTTTTCTATTTTCTTATTTTCTGAAATTAATTAATATTTATAAACAATATGTAGTTAATTTAATTTAAGAATATTCAAATAATAAACAAAATTATTATTATTAACATCTGTAATTTATCAAAAATCACCAGAATATCACTAAAATTTACAACCGTTGCCATATTGCACATTTATAAAATTCTTCTTTACTATTCCATGATTAACATCTTGCGGTTCAAACAAGCAATTTATTTAAGAGACGCTTTAGTTTAAGCACACTTAGTAAGAGAGACATAAATGTCAAACGGTGCAATTGGGCATAAGTGATTTGCATTTGAATAATTAAAAAAATATTTTTACATTATGTGATTTTTTTTTTTTTTTTTGAATCTTTATTCCCCTTTCTTCGCTTTTGTCTCGCGGAGCTGGAGTCGACGAAGGGGGGTGAGGGTTTTTGCGATCGGGAAGGAATAGAATAGACCGGCCGGTCTCACGGCCTAACGCCTGAAAAATATAGAAGGAAAAAGAACTGACATGCAAAGAACAGAAGTACTGTCAGTCCCAGCTAGGGCAGCTCAGGAAGTCGCCATCCACGTACCCACAAGGAATGTGGGCCCCTGAGCTAATTTTTTTTTGAATTTTATTTGTCCTTGATTAATCGAATTTATTATGAATATGAAATTTTGTGTGAATTTCGTAAGCAAATGTTGTTTTTAATGATCATTTTTAAAAAATTAATTTGAATGTCCTACAAATGACTTAGAACAATAAAAAAGTATGAATTTAATAGAATCAATAATTTTAATGAAATAATTCATGAACATTTATTAATTATTTTAAAAAAATCTGGTGTGACTGGTCACACAGCACACTTTCTCTCGAAAGTTGTGTTCTGTGCTTGTCACACCAAATTTTTTGTGTCGAGATATATTTAGTTTCCTCCGGTATTTTAGAATTCAAGAGATGTAAAATTTATAAACTTATTGCAAGTTTCGGTCATACAATTAAACTCTATATATTTATTCTAGACCTGATGATGGTCACCTTTGTTTGACCGATGCAATCAGTCGTCAGCTAATTAAAAATTCTGTTCTATTCCTTCCCGATCGCAAATAAATGTCTTAAATATTATACAACCTGCATTTTCATACATTTAGAATAGTTAAATCTAGTATTAATTATACGACTAAACTAGATTAAACTAAAGTTGGGTTAAAAATTGTGCGCCCTTTTCAAATATTAATTTTTTTTCCAGAAAAAAGATTTTTTCAACTTCCACATAATAAATTGCTTCACAATCAAATTGAATTAATCTTCTACTTAAATGTTCAAATATATAAACCTCTTGGGGAGATAATAGTTTTGTATATAAACTAATAATTTGTCATAAAATTATTACCAGAGTTCAGTTTGAGTTATAAATAATATAAGAAGTTTTTTTTTTCTTTTTTAGATGAAAGTCGCAGACTTTGAAATTTTAGATTGTTTTTAGCTTAACTTAAAGAATTAAACCCATGAGAATATCTTCTTTTTTTGCTCGCTCTTTGGTTAATGGACTTTTAATTATTTGCTATTGCTTTTAAATAAACTCTTAGAAAAAAAAAATTATAATATATTTTACATATGAAATTTTAATTAAAAAAAAAAATAAAAATATAATAAATTTTTTTTTATAAAGCAGAGTTTGTTTGTGACATGTAATTTTCATAAAATGTCATAAATTTCAGTTAAAATGGTGTGACAAGCACATCACACAACTTTCACTGGTATAAATGGAAAAATACAAATTTATTTTTATTTTAAATACCTACTTTTGCCCGCGGGGCGTGGTGTAGAGGTTAGCGTGCTAACCTCATATACCAAACGTCGCGGGTTCGGACCCCAGGCAGTCCGATGATTTTATTTAAGCCATCTGGATACCAGATGGCTTAAATAAAAATGCCTGGACCCTAATATATATAAATTCATAAATAACGGTTATCGTCAAAGTCTTAAATGGCCTGAGCTGCCGAAAAGACAGTGTGAATGTGTGTGTGAGTGTGAGTGTGAATGAGAAAAAGTGTGAATGTTTTTTTAAAAAAAAAAAAAAAAAAAAAAAAAAAATACCTACTTTTGACAAATAACATTTGTTTAATTAATATGATATATTTCAAACTATTTTTTATGGTCATTTAAAACAATTTTTTTGAAAGCATTTTTCTTGGGAGGGGAATCTAATCTGCCTAAGATTTTTTTGTCTTCGGAGTGACACTAATTTCTTGCAAAAAATTAGCGCCAATTTAAGGTAATTTTTGTCTTTTGTCTTTTTCTGTAGAATTCAGCTCACAACTTCCGTGTCTCTTTCCAATTTCATCAATAAATTCAGGCTCCATGTAGGTTTATGCAAAATAAAAAAAAGAACACGACATGGCCTTTAGTCAATGCAAAAATTCAATTGAAATAAATTAGAGTCAGTAGGTTCAGTAAAAATCAAAGGTTTTTCTAAAAAGTAAAAAACGTAATTTGAGCCCAGACAATGTTTCGACTGTCGAACTTTTTCAGCGGTAGGCTCTAATTTTAGCTGAATTATTGATTATTTCTAGCCTTTAATTAAATTTCAAAAAATATGAAATTTCCTTGACCACTTTTCGATCAATTCTCTAAAAAATAAAATCATTGTGTGATTTTATGCAAAGCAAGTGAAACCTTTTTTCAGATCGTAGACGTTTAACTGAAAATTTTCAGAAAACTATTCAATTAAGGGTATTAGAATCGCGTTTTTAATCTTAACTTAATAATTGGAAAATGGGAATGATAATGGGAAATCAATAGACGCATGTTAAAAACTGAGAACAATATTTATTTAGTAATTGAAGATTCGAATCATTTTAAATTATTTTAAAAAATTATATTTTATCAATTTAAAAATTGAATAATTAAATCTCACAATTATTTTTTATAATTCGTCATATATATTAAATTTCAACTTTCCTATTTTTGTCGTCACGACTTGTGACGTCATGGCTTGTAGCGTCACGGTCTTTGACGTCACGGCTTGCAACGCGACATGGTGATAGAAGAGCGAAAAAATATGAGAGGATCAAATAAAAGTTTCACTTAAAAAAAAAAAAAAAAACAAGATATTAAAAATTCATTATGTCAAAAAATAAAAGTTTCTGAAAGAATATTTGGGTTTTGTCAAATGAATACAGAAATGAACGAGTAGCGCTAATTGCCTTTTTCTCTCTCAAGTCCCAATGTTAAATTTCAAATCGTATTCACAAATTATCTTTTCATCCATCCTCAATATGAGAAAAAAAAAAAAAAAAGAAATTGAGATTATATAACAAATTTTCTTTTGCGCCTCCCCTTTTAAGAATTTGGGGGACCCGAGTATGTTATGGAGAGTAACTTAACATTTGTTACGGAAGAGTCCAGGAAAAAATACTCGGATCCCTGAATTTTCAAAAGGGGAAAAATTCTAGATAAATAAATTTCTCAAATTGTTATATAATTAAATTTTTCTTTTTTTCTTCTCATTTGGAGGAGTGGATAGTCTGATCTCCTTGGCGAAAGCGGGTGGCGCTTCCTAGTATTTATAAACTATTTATATTAATTAAATACGATTTGAAATTTAACATTCGGACTTGAGAGTGAGCTTTTAACAGTAACTCAGCGCTATTCTGTCTATTTCTAAATTCATTCGACAAACCAAATATTCAAAAAATCACTTTTTTGTATCTGAGATACTTTTATTTTTAGAACTAATGAATTTTTGATATCTTGTTTTTTTTTTCTAACTTTTTTTTTTTCTTGCTTTATTATTTTCTAATAGCCATTATCAAGGATTAGTTTTTTAATCACATCGAATGAATTTTTCCTATTTTTTCTTTTTTTTTGTTCCACGCATTATTTCACATTCCCACCCTGAATTGCTTCTAAGATATTTTTTGTCTCTTTTTTTCACGCTCTTGGCTCGGAATTCTCTTTCCAGTAGCCAAAAGTCCAGTCAGCCCACATTTTGCAAAATTGTAACATAAATTATGAGCAAAAAAAAAAACTGCCGAAACGAAAAGTTTTCCAACTAAATAACACACAAGAAAAAGCTGAGAAGAAGGACGCGAAAGAGGTAGTTAAAGCGGAATAGGAGAAAAATCAAAAGAGAAAAAGGGAGAATCAAGGGAAAAAAAATGAGCAGCACGAGAGAGAGAGAATTCTGACTTTCCGCCCTACTTGGTCCTACCGACAGCATCCAGCTGGGACCCTCTCTATATGTGTCTCCAATTCTATATCTATATCTAGCGACCAGTCCAGTCTGTCTCTATCTCTCTCTCTCTCTCTCTGTGTGTGCTGGTGACTTGTGGGCCGGCCATCTCTCTTTTCCCCCAACATTTTTGGTACTTTTTTTTCGCCAACACACTCACACGCCCTTCTATGCTATTTATGGACAGGGTGTGTAACGCTAAAGCCGATAACTCTATAATATCGCCACTCGGTGCTTTTGTTTTGGCACCAGAAAAAGGGGGATAATATAATAGAAAAGAATTTATAAATATAATTTTTCAAATTTTTTTCTTAAATTTTTTTTTTTTTTTTTTTAATTTAATCGGGATTTTTTTTTATTTGTATAGAAATGTATGAATTGAATGCATAACAAATAAAATATTGAAAGGAACTTTTTTTCAACTTATTATGTGTGCGAAGCAAACAGCGGAAGGCCCCTAGGAGGGTGTCGCCTCTCACTTCTCCCTTCCTCTCCAATTTAAAAAAAATATTAAAAATCAATTCACATTTTTAATAGAATAAGTGAAAAAAAATTTAAAACTAAAAAAGTTGAAATTGAATTTACAGTAAGATAAGAAAATACCATAGGTAGACTATTCTAAAAAATGTTTTCACTAAAAATTTTCTCTAATAGGTGAGATGATGATAAGATTAGTTTGAATTGTCTATTGGAGAACTGTTGGGTTGAGGGCCGGCCTAAGGGTAGTTACATATTGACGCGCCCTTACTGTTCACCCTCGATGCTTGCACCATTGCCGACACAGCGATGTGAAACAAATATGTTTATTGATATAAGAGGAGCGTTGATAACGAAGCACTTTCACCTTGATGCTTACTTCGCACCCTCGCGGTCGATCCTCGATGCTTTGAAAGGAATCAAAAAATTTGATATCTATGAGAAAGCATCTAGGTGGGCTCATTCGTGTTACATCCAGGGTGGACTGACCCACTATGAACGCGCATCGATGATCGAACCACTGAGGTAAGTTAAGCAGCAGTCTTGAAAAGCGGCGAGGGTGCAAGCATCAGGGCAGTGGCGTATTCAAGGGGGGGGGGGCGCAGGGTAGGCCCCCCCCCAGCCTTCTCCAAAACAAAAAATACCTATTGTTTTCCCTAATGATTTTTTTAAATAATTATTTTTATTAACTCTCATAAATTCTAAAATCTAACAAAAAACTTATAAATAATTGAAAAAATCTCTAATATTTACGAATTTTTTTATTAAAATTATTTTTATTTTAAGAAAAAAAAATTTTTTATTTGTTTTTATTTATAATTATTATATTATTAAAAAAAATTTCTCCACTTTAAGTTTTTTTGAGAAAGGGGGGGTTCATAAAACTTTTGGGCCCCCCCACAGAAATTCTGGTTGTTCTGATCGAGGGTGAGATGCAAGGGTGCTTCGATATGTAACTACCCTGGGAGTGTGCGATGTGTCCAGTGGAACAAGAGGAATTTTGCCCCTGCCCCCACGTGTATATCCCTGTGTGTCCCTCAAGGTTCACTATGCAGACCTGCTGCGGGCTTGTGTATCCCTCCATCATTTTTACTCGGGGGAGCGGGAAGTGAACTTCTAACCCCTAGCACAAGACGGGAAATCTATACCCCTGCGCTATCGTTCAAACTTTTTCTATCAGTTAAGGTGCGCGTCTCGAAAAGCCGTTAGAAGACAATTCAGTACCGAGTTACTCTAGGCGGCAAGAGATGGCGTTAGTTTTTCCCATAGGAAAACAAGGGATTTATTCCATTTCATTTGAAAGGCAAAAAATTAATTATTTTTTAACACAATGATTACTAATTTAATTATCTATAAGATATAGAGCGATTTTTACTCTCTTACCTATGTATATATGTAATATATATATAGAGAGAAAGTATTTTCTGTCAAAAATTCGATGCCGAGATTTTGATGGATTCCACGTTTTGAGGTCCCCTGAATCCAAAAAAGTGGCTTTTGCGACATGGTCTGTCTGTGGGGGGGTGGGTGTGTGTGTGGGTGTGTCTGCACTAATTCTTAAGCATGAAGGAATCTGAGCTATGAGGCTGAAATTTTATATTTAAGTTAAACACCCTCCTGGACCGAAAAATAAGCTTTTAATCAAAATCGGCCAAAGAGTACTAGTACTTTACTGATACTTTTTCAGTTTTTTTTCGATTTTCAAAATTTGCTCCAACGATTTTTTTTAAAATCCAAAAATCAATTATTTTTTAGATGCCTTAAAATGTATATTCTCATTTATGGACGAAATCTTCTGAAGACCACTTTTACTCTTGTATTTCATAGGGAAGATAGGAGAAATGGTTGCCATGGTAACAAAATATAAATATTTTCCCATACTTATAAATTTTACATCTGAATTCAAACAGCCCCGTACTGTCGGGAACTAAATACATGTTGATATTTAGTAAGATTACATTAGCGTACACAACTTCGATTACCGAAGGTAGTGAGAAGTTGGGTGCAGTGCCAGTCACACCAGATTTTTTTTAAATATCTTTTATTTAATGCGATTAATTAAAAAAAAATTTATTTTTTCTAAAATCAAAAAAAGGGCTTCTATAAGTTGTAAATAGCATTAATTTAAAAAAAATTTGAGGTCGATAGCTTCAAAATTGTTGCCGCTGGAATCTCCCAAAATCAGCACCCCGAGACGCGCACCTTAATAGGATCCATGGTCTATGGGAGAGATTCTGCCTCTTGTGCTAGGGGGTCAAGGGGTTTCCATCCCGTCTCATGCGACAAAAATTTAATTCATTTGAATTGGCTACCAATCAAATAATCTTTTTGAATTTTTTTTTTTTTTTTTTTTTTTTGTTTTTTTTAATTTTTTTTATTTTTTTTAGCTAGCAGACCCTTTATGAATTCGATTTTTTTTTATTTATATAAAAATTGAGACTACTATAAAATTTCACGACTATTTATAACCAAGTGTGAGAACGTTAGCAAGATAAAGTGCCGATGACAAATGACTCCGCTTAGCCCCCAAATTGATTCCGTCTTTCATTCTGTCGTCAAAAAAAAGTAATTGCAACATATTTTTAAAAACAAACAAGTTATTTGTTTTCTTTCATATATTTGAAAAAATAAAATATTTTTCGAACGCCTGCATTGAAAATCGATTAATAGAAATGCTTAAAGATAAAATTTTAAATAGATATAACAGACGGTATATCGATATACATATAATATAACATATACTAGATCTATTTGATTTAATGATTTCATTCATGCAGATGAAGTGATTATGCAAATAAGGCAGAAGTTATTAGTCGAACGCAAAAAAAAAAAAAATATTGATACTTATGGAAATGAAATATGAACAAATTTAGTCGAATTTGCATTTGGAAATGTACCGTATAGCGAAACAATGAATAGCTAAAAAGTTTTATAATTTTAATCGAAAAACAAAAACAGAGAAACAGCAAGGACTATCATGGGAGAATCTCGGATGGATGGCACAGAAGTACTATCTGGCCTAAAACTAGAATTTCTAGCCCGGTTAGAAATACTAATTTAGTAACGTGATATACCAATTCAGTAAAATAAATTTTAGTATTATAAAGAAATACCACTTTTGAATTTTGAAGTCTTTATAGACAGTGAGGGTCAATATACCTATATTTGGACCCTGTTATGCAATGGTGTGTCAAAGACCAAACATCGAGTTTTGAGAAATCAACAATAAAGTTTTTTGTTTACATTGGATTCTATATAATTTTTCTTGTCAATTGTGCAAGTAACATTAAATATAAATTTTTTTAGGACATATTTCATAAAAAATACTATTAATTAAAGCATTTGAGACAATATTCCGTGCTTAACTCAATTTTGAATTTTTTGGTCTTTGCACACCATTGGAATAACAGGGTCCATTTAATTCATTGTTTGTTACTTTCTCTTACCTCTGTATATATGTAATATATATATAGAGAGAGAAAGTATTGGATTCATGTCAAAAATTCGATGTCGAGATTTTGATGGATATACACGTTTTGAGGTCCCCTGAATCCAAAAAAGTGGTTTTCGCGACATGGTCTGTCTGTGGGTGTGTCTGTGTGTCTGTGAACAAAATATCTCAAGAACGAAGAAGAGCTAGGAAGTTGAAATTTTATATTTAAGTTAGGCACCCCCATGGGACGTGACACGAAGCTTTTGACCAAAATCGACCAAAGAGTACTAGTACTTTACTGATGCACTTTTTCAGTTTTTTCGATTTTCTCAAAATTTGCTCCAACGATTTTTTTTTTAAATTCAAAAATCAATTATTTTTTTAGATTCTCTTTAAAATGTATATTCTCATTTTGTGATTGAAATCTTCTGAAGACCACTTTACTCTTGTTCTCCATAGGAAAGATAGGAGAAATGGTTGCCATGGTAACAAAATATAAATATTTTTCACATATAAATTTTATATCTTGAAAATCGAATGTACCGTACTGTCGGAAACTAAATACACGTCGACACAAAAAATCTGGTGTGACAAGCACAGTACACAACATTCGATTACCGAAGGTAAGAGAAAGTTGTGTGCTGTGCACCAGTCACACCAGATTTTTATTATTTTTTTTTGACCGGCCCCGGGCTCCTGGGGGCCCCCGGGGGGGGGGGGGGGGGGGGAAAATGTTTTTTTTAATGGCATTCTTTATAGTGATATGTGACTTGTTTAACTCCAGTAATCTTTTATCCCTCGCCCTTTCATTATATTAAATTATATGTCATTTCAATTAAATGTTAAATGTTTTATCTTACAGAAAAAAAATAGTTATGTGCGAATAAGTCATTGTCAATTTTTCCATTCCGAATTATAAAAAAAAAAAAACTTGTATAAACAGAACATTCATTACAATCACCCAGGACCTTATTCAATTTATTTTAAAAATTCCAATTCTTCTCATGTCAAACTCATCAGGATATTAATTAAATTGTTTGTCAACGAGCGATTTTTTTTTTTAATTTATTTCAATATACAATAAATTGTGTATTAATTTTTTTAGTTTTCATTTTGAAAATTATATATTTGAGTACCATAAGCTGAAACAGTTGTCGTGGACACTTGACTCCTCCCCCCTACCCCCCCCCCCCTCAACCCAAGGCAAACGTGTTTGCGTAAAACCCGGGCATTGCAATTAGCTTAATGAGATTTAGCAAATTTGTGATGCAACACTCTTGAAATTCGTTTTGTTTTAACAACTGCCACACCACTCCGCACAGATAACTTCATATAAAAGTGCAAAAATGTGATCAATTATCCGACATTTATCCCAGAAATTAAAATTCAAATTATGAATTTAAAAAAAAAAAAGTAAAACTAAAGTTTTTTTTTTTACTTCATCTTACCTCTATATATGTTAATATAGATAGAGAGAAAGTATTGATTTCATGTCAAAAATTCGATGTCGAAATTTTGATGGAAATTTCAGGTCCCCTGAATCTAAAAAGTGGTTTTCGCGACATGGTCTGTCTGTGAACAAAATATCTCAAGAACGAAAAGAACTAGGAGGTTGAAATTTTATATTTAAGTTAGGCACCCCCATGGGACGTGACACGAAGCTTTTGAACAAAATCGACCAAAGAGTACTAGTACTTTACTGATGCATTTTTTCAGTTTTTTTCGATTTTCTCTAAATTCGCTCTAACGATTTTGATTAAAATTCAAAATTTTTGAGATGCTCTTTAAATTGTGTTATATTCTTTCAAAATAGTTTGTTTCATTCTCACAGGAAAGTGCAAATTTACCGTCTGGATGACTCTGCATGTGTATCAATCAATGTTCCTTCGAGAATTATGGCCTTGAAAAATGTTATAAAAGGTCATCCCCCACTAGCTGGGGGGATTCTCTCTCTCATTCTCGTTAGATCATCAAGCTTGGAACCAATAAAGAACTTGAAAAGACATTACATCTATTCTTTCTAAGTCCGACGACTCCTGGAGGCAGGCATCCCACAAAAATCGAATCAAACTTTTGAGATCAGTATTTCAGAGATGAGTCCCAGAAAAGGGCCAAGAAACCGCTATGTAGGTGGGAATAAATACATAAGGTTCTGATGTCAGCTAAAAAATCGCCAGACTTAAATCTGATAATCCATAATCGTCATCAATTTAGAGTCAAGTAGCAAAAACAAAGAAATTCAAGAATGTATCACAATTATTTTTTAATCCATTTAAATTATTATGTAGTGGTTCCTAACCCGTGGGCTGTGGCCTACTTGTGGGCCGCGAATTGATTGGAACTGGGCCGCGGACGTCTAATGAAAGATTATTACTTATAATTAGAGTATTTCAACTTTTGTCAACTTTGAGAATTTTCAAGATTTTTCTAAAACTTTAAGCATTCCCTTAGGTTTTCGTCCACAAGGAACTAAATTAATTTCAAATTACAATAAAACTAGAAATTTATTATTTAGAATCTTTTATTGCTTAAAATTACCTCAAATAATACAAAATTAATAGAACTAATAGGCATAGATTAAATTGTTTCATCTGTCAATGTTCCTCAGCATAAATCTGTTCATATTTCTTTTCATTTCATATTGTTTTATTTGTTATATCGTATTTTTTCAGTTCGATTATATAAAATTATATTTAACAAATATGTGAGTAGTTTAGTGTTTAGTCAAATTCAAATCTAATTCAAATGAATAGGTCTCAAAAATTATCTAAATAAAATTATATACAAGGTGTCCGAGTTATCAAAAGAAATTGTACAGTGCTTCAAGGCTGTATTTCTTTTACTTTTTTATATTATTAATTCTTAAACATGACAGTGACTTTTTTGCCAAAAACAGACTTTTTACCGATTATTTGACAAGACTTTTAAAGCGACTTTTTTTCCGAAAATCATCTAGACGTTTTTTCCGCTCTCTACTTAAAATAAATGAGTTTTTCATCTTTATTTTTCTTGAAAAATAAATACAAAGATAAACTGAGTACAAGAGTACAAAGTAAAGTGGGCTTCAAACAATTTTGTCTACAAAATAAGAATATACATTTTAAAGAACATCTAAAATTTAATTGATTTCTAAACAAAATCGTTAAAGTCAATTGTGAGAAAGATAAAAAAATTGGAAAAAATACATAAGTAAAGTACTAGTAATATTTGGTCGATTGGAATGAAATTCCTGCCCATGCTTGGGACATGAATGCTTAGCTAAAATATAAAATTTGATTATCGAGAGTTCTTTCCTTATTGTGCTATTTAATTTAATCTACATTTTTTGATGTTTCAGTTGAAATTAATTCAAATGATTGTGAAAATGACGTCAAATTCAAGCTAAAAGGAATCACCACCTTTTAAAGGCAATTTCAAGAAAAGTAATAAAACAGGCATTTAAAAGCAATAAAATCTCTTTCAGAGAAATTTACATAAACATTATGTTTTGATATTTTAACTGGAATGGCTCTTCTTGAAATTTAAGATTTTTTCACAATAAATTAAATTAATTTCAAGTGAATCATAAAATGTGGGTTGATAGGAATTACTCAAAAACGAAAAAAGTCTTGATACTCAAATTTTATCCTTAAGCCAAGTACCTATGTCGCAAGTATTTCAAGAAATTTCAATCACATCGGCCAAAGGGTACTAGTACTTTACTGATGTATTTTTTAGTTTTTTTTTAGATTTCTCAAAATTCGCTCTAACTTTGATTAAAATTCAAAACAATTATTTTTTAGATACTCTTTAAAAAGTAGCCTATACCAATAAAACCCTCACGCTGCGATTCAACCCAGGAGAGGAGGGGAAGGGATTGATCCTTCAGGAAGCCCTGGCGATCATTACTTTGAGAAAGGGGCATATATCGCACTGATCTTCGGTGAACCCTTTGATAGAAGCTGACATGTTAAGGTTTAGTGCGATTTAAGGCTAAAACTATCCAGTTTTCATCCAAATATTGACTCCCTTGATCAGTGACTTTTTTCAAACCTGACCCATTGCTATGTTTAAAGCTTTTGTGGTTTGAAAATAATTATTAGGGAGAATTTTTAATTATAGACCACATATTTGTATTAAATATTTATTAAAAATATATAAATACTGTACAACGTTGACCCATTGATTTTAAGATTGCTTTTTGTTCTTAATACAAAGTAAATGCAATAAAATCATTTTTTTTTTTTTTTTTTTTAAGTAATTTTGTAACCACCCATTTTACACACACGCACACATTTATACCCAGTAGGCCTATACTCTAGTATACACTGGGCCTCAGCGTATTTTTTTTTTTTTTTTTTTTTTTACGGAAAAAGTGGGCCGCACATCGAAAAAGGTTGGGAACCGTTGAAATAGAGAAATAAAAATTTAATAAATTTTTATTTAAATTCACCTTGCTATAAAAATTGAATTATTTAAAATTAAAAAAAAAATAATTTATATATTTTTATTGAAGAAAATAAAATATGATAAGGTTATGAAAAAAAAAAATACCAGACGTTACACCGAGAGAGAAAAACTCTTTTAGTATTACGCCAAATGACATTTCGAATCTAAATAAACTATAAAAATTCTAAAATAAAACATCGTTTTTACCATTTTTCTAATCTTATTTTTATGTGCCTTGAATACTTTTCCTCAAAATAGTTTTTTTTTTGAGTGACGAACAAATGGAATACTTTAATAATAGGTGAAATTTATGTTTGGTTTTATTTTTAATCATTTTAATTCGGATGCTTTTAGCCCTCCTTTTTTCTACGTTATTAATAACACTATCCGTTCAAAATCTCGTCTTTTTATTCAAAAAGTGATGCCTTTAGAAACTACTCTAATGTCTCACACCGTTATTTATTAAGTTATGCTTTTAGGCAAACAAATAAGGCTTTTTCTTTTTCCAATAATTGAATCATTTATCAAAGGTTTATGTTTATGGATCCTCCTAGGGATTGAAATAAAAATAAATAAACAGAACACCGTTCAATTTACCTATGTGCAAATAAATATATGCCAATACGTTTGAATGAATTTCTAATCAGAAATATTTTTTTTATGACGTTGTTTGAGTTGAAACAGCAGCAATCGTCATCATCAATGTTTGTATAAAATTAGTCTTGAGATTTTCCAATAGAGTTGTTTCGGTGTATTTTTTTTTTTATTTATTTATATTCTCTAACGTTTTCTGTTCTTGATTGCAGAGCGCATTCTGTCTGTCTGTACTGTGTGCCGAAGTAAGGAAAAAGTTTGGCTTAATGACGCTCGGGAAAAAAAAAAAAAAAAAAAGGGCACTAAAAGGAACTTCATCGTCCCCCATCCTCTCTCGCAATTCTTCACATTAGATTTGTTAGATAATAAAATCTACGTTTGGCTCAACTACTATTTTTAACATCATACTAAGTAAATTAAAAAAAAAAATTCAATTTCTTTTTTTTAACTTACTCTTTTTTTTTTACTTGTTTTTGACTTAGCCAGAGGCTAGAGGACAACACATTTAACAATTTTCGATGGTTTATGATGGTAGTTGACTCACAGACTTTGGTTGAATTCGGATAAAAAATGGCTTAAATAAAATCATCGGACTGTCTGGGATCCGAACCCGCGACCCTTGGTAAAGAAGGTCAGCACGCTAGCCGCTACACCAAGCCGAACATATATAATTTTAATAATTTTTATATCTACAATTCATATCATCTGTAAATTGCCCAAGAAAGAAGCGACGAATCAGAATGCATTTTTATCTCTTGCAACGGGAAGTGAACCCGTGGCCTCTAGCACAAGAGGCAAGGCCCAAGGACCTTCACTTTGTTGATTCTGCTAGCAAAATTTCGATCAATTCTTGGCATTTATTTTAATTTCTCTTTTGAAATAAATACAAACAGGATTTATAATAAAATCCTTCAATTAAATTTGTTTATTATTCTTTTCGCTTTTGAGATTATCTGAAATTTATAAATTCATTAAATTTAATTAGAACGTAATCTCAATTGAATAAGAACAAGTTATACTCATAATAAATCTTTTGTCATTTAAAATTCTAAAAATTAAACAAAGAAACGTCAATAAAATAAATTATTTCTAATTAAGAAAAATTTTAATTAAACTCCATAAAATATAATAATAATAAAGATTAAATAAAAGATGGAAAATGAAATAGTAAATATAGTTGAGATCCGGGTGGACCGAGCTGAAGGTCGGTCATTTTACTTTCTCTTGCCTATATATAATAAGGTATATATATGAGAGAGAAAAAATATTGGATTCGGGTCAAAAATTCGATGGGAATCCAAAAAAGTCGGTTCCACAAAATCATATGTTTGTCTGTAAACAAAATATCTCAAACAAAAAGTGCAATATGTTTTGTTTAACACTGTACATATTTAAAATTTGAAAAAATAGTTAAAGGGTTTTCGAGGAAAGATGTGCTTACATACCAGGAATAAACGTATATTTCCCGTTTAATATATAACGCAAAATATTTTAAAAGACCTATCATATTTTTCATTTCCTAATTTATTTTGGCTATCATCAATTATTATTACACCAACAAATTAGATCGGACAATTAGAAAGAGCCATTTTTTAAATCAAGAGAACGCCTAGGAGTTAGGCAACCAGAAGTGTAAGGGCTTAGAAACGAAAGAGAAGAAGCAAGGAAAGGTTTAACTCCTCCTTTGAATACACGAGAAAAAGGAATATGTAAAGGGAGTAGAACGTAAAGCTCCGCCTACCACCTCTGACCTAATAGGAAAATATGAACACTGCGTGGGCACAAGTGAGAGTTAAGGAGGAGGGAGTTTCTTTTTCTCCTTTATCCTTTCTATCTATTCGTTAATGCTACTGGTTGCCTAACTCCCAGGCGTTCCTATGATTAAAGTGCGCGTCTCGGGGTGCTAATTTTGGGAGTTTCCAGCGGCCACAATTTTAAAGCTATCGACCTCAAATTTTTTTTTAATTAAAGCTATTTAAAATATCTACAACTTATAGAAGCCCTTTTTTTGATTTTCGAAAAAATAAAATTTTTTTTAGATTAGTCGCATTAAAGAAAAGATATTTTTGAAAAATTCGATCTCTAACTTATAGATAATTAAATTAGTAATCAAACCGAGATCAGTGTTAAAAAATAATTAATTTTTTACCCTTAATTAATTAGCTGGAATCTTTCAAATGAAATGGAATAAATCCCTTGTATCCCTATGGGAAAAACTAACGCCATCTCTTGCCGCTTCGAGTAACTCGGTAGTCAATCGTCTTCTAACGGCTTTTCGAGACGCGCACCTTAATGCTTGCATACATCATCTTACCCATTATATTTCTTAGTATTTTTTTCTTATTGACAAAAACGAGAATTATTTGACCATTTATTCATTTTAAAAGCTATTTGAAGGGATAATTTTGGAGTGGGATAATTTTAGAGAAATGTACAACTATGTTAATTTGAAACCAAATTGAGTTCCTTCGTTTGAAAAAGAAGCAGGAAAAAATATTAATTTAATTTATTCCCCTAGAAGCTAATTATATTTTATAAAATAAAATTTAGAAGCATCTTTCAATTTAATTACAAATAATTGACGTTTAGTAATTAAAATAAAATTCTTTGGTAATATGACAAAAACATTTTCCCCTCGAGATAAATGAAAAATTCAACGTCTTTTCTGGTTGGATTTTTATTGAACCCAATGATTCTAAAATCAAGAGAAGACAAGAAAAATGGGAAAAGAATGTGTTAATAATAAGATTATTCTCTGAGGAATATTTGAATAATTTCATCATTTTTTTAGTCAACATGAAATATTCGTCTTGATAAAAAATGAGGCAGCCAGCCATCTTTAAAAATTATTTGTCTTAAAAGATAAAAAAAAAATATTTTAAATACTATTTCTCAAGTTAAAAGAAATGAAAGAAAAAATATGTTGTGTTGATTGCACAGCACACAACTTACTAATTGGAAGTTGTGTTCTGTGCTTTTCACACCAGATTATTTGTGTCGCCATAGTCGATACAACAGGCCATTCAATAAGTCCGTAGGATGACATATAGATGGCGTTACTAGAATTTTTTCCATATGATTTTTATTTAGTACTAACCTTTAAACGATACGTGTATAAATCTGACAGCAATCTAACTATTGATTCGTGAGTTATAGAATTTTATGTGAAGCGACTTTTGTTATTGGGAAAAAAATGGAAAAAAGTGAATTTCGAGTTTTAATAAAGCATTGCTTCGAATTGCTTATCCACCCACCATATTCTCCAGATTTAGCCCCCAGCGACTTTTTCCTTTTTTTCAGATCTCAAAAGAATGCTTGCTGGGAAGAAATTTAAGTCCAATGATAAGGTAATCGCTGAAACTGATGCCTATTTTGACGAGATAGATAAATCGTACTATAAAAGTGGTATCGAAAAGTTGGAAAATCGCTATACTCGTCGAAAGCAACTATGTTGAATAATAAAATCGAGTTTTGCCACAATTTTGTTTTTTTCTTACTTATCCTACGGACTTATTGAATGACCTGGTATATCCAAATGAATTGGTAGCCAATGTATTAAGTTATTTAAAATAAAAAACGAATGGATGTTTAGTTTAAAACAGCATAAATTTCAATTTTTCATAGAACTTAGAAGATAAGTCTCTTCCAATATTTATTATTTAAGAGAATGTTTTCTATATATTATTTTAAAGGGGCGACCTTTTCAGAACAGAGATTTAATTAACTCAAATGTATTCAAGAGACATCCTATCGGAAGGGAATAAATTTCAAATACATTGTTTTAATTAATTTCCAGCGATACATGGGAACCTTTTGGGTAATAAATCTCCCGTCATTTTTTTTTTAGAAGAGATCGCTTTCGCGTTTCCGGCTCGTTATGTTTCTTAAATTTTATTAGTTAAATGTTTCTATAAAAATAATGCAACTCTCTCGTTTTTTTGCAAACTCGCCCCATGATGTCGATTAGAAAATAATTTCATTTAAATTCCAATTTAATAGGTCGAATTATAGGAAAAATTACAAATTAACTAGCCTAATTGATTTTGTTATTTATTATTGTCATTATGTTTATTTATTAGCTTTGATTTTTTTATTCATCTAATTATTTATTTATTTATTTTAGTATAAATAAATTTAAAAATTCATTCCATTTATTAAAATGTACATTTAGTATTTTATTCTATTTAATTCCTGAATAATAAATAACAGGAGGATAATAAATAACTACTGTGAAGCTAAATGTTCTCAAATATAGACATTTTTTATGCTCTTCTTCGGCATCTGAGGCCATATAGTTTCAGTCTACATTTTTCTAAATTAATTGGCATCCAATTTAGAGTAATTTTCATCATTTTAGACTTTTTTAAACAAAATTTCAGATATATATCTCAACGGATTTAATTTTGATTTATTTATTTATGCACTTGGTGTATAAATTAAAAGGAATGTAAAGTTTTTCTCAAAAAAAATGTACTTTACATGTAAACAAATATGATAAAATTCTTCTTTTTTTTTTCAAAAACAATAATGATAATTTTTTTCTAATCATTAAATAAATTATTTATAGCCCTTAGCTTTCATAATATATTCACTCCAGATATTAATTAAAAGCAATTAAAAATAAATGGCCTCTTCAATTCAAATCTGAATTGAACTAAATTCATGGTCCATTCATCAAAATGAAAAAAAAAAAATTATTATTAAAAAAAAGAACAATCGATAATAATAAAAAAAATATATAATTATGATTATTAATTAATTCTCTTTTCTCTTTTGTTTCAGGTCTGTATTTTATTTATTCTTCTATCTTCTAAAATGTAAGTTAGTTTCTTTATTCACTGATTCTCACTTATTACGTAAGTATGATAGGCCAACTCGCCAGCACATATGATAAATAAATTTACATGTCTCCGGGACTTGAAAAATTTTAAAGTACTGATGATTGGTAAATAAAATTCATCCGAAACGTCTCGTTGAGTTGTAATATATCGGAGGCTTTTGTTTTTGGCTGTAACTGCTCCTTCTCTGGTCTGTAGAAAAACATCCACTGACTTCATTGATTTACATTCTTTATTCAACAAGAAAAAATCGTTTTCATTTCTTTCTATTCAAGTATATATTTAATTTTTAAGCACAAATGAGAAATTAGCAATGAACCGAAAATCAAATTCTTGATTATGCTAATAAGCAAGTCAAAGTTTTTTTGTCTTATTGATTACAATTCATAAAATACTAAATGCAAAATTCATATAAAATTACCGAGTTATATTTGGAATGGGTGTGATAAAAATAGCCAACAAGTGTGATATAATCTCTACCTGTGATTAATAAAAAAAAAATTGATTTTCGGTTTAACTGTGGTTCATTTATAAAAATTACAAGTTTTTGGCAACTGCGGTGCGGGGTCGGCGGAGGAGGTGGGGGTTTTTGCGACCAGGAAGGAATAGAACAGGCCGGCCCGTCGCACGGTCTGACGCCTGTTGAAAATATAGAAGGAAAGAGACTGACATGCAAAGAACAGAAATACTGCCAGTCCCAGCTAGGGCAGCTCGTGGTCGCCATCCACGTACCCACAAGATGTGGGCCCCTGAGCAATTTAAAATTTTTGTATAATAATAAATATAAAATATTTTCATAGTTAAAATCGTTTTCATTTTATCCCGTTATCGTATAATATAAAAAAAAAAATAGTTGTTTGGAAAAACATAGCTTTTACATTTATTAAGAAATTCAATTTATTTGAATATAAACGATTTTGTAGTATTTGCTCGTTTTTACGTAAATTGACTTGGAAATGATGGTCATTTGAAGGTAAAGTCAGTCGACCGCTATATATCAAATTATAGAAAGTATCGATTGATGTTAAATTGCCAAAATATGTTAATTCTTTCATGAGGTATTTCTTCTTCCTCTTCTTTACTATAACTCTTTCCAAAAGAAATTTACGGTTGTGTAAATTTTTTATATGAGCTGGAAAAAAAAAATGTTTTATTTTTAGGAAGTTTTTTTAAATTTATATTTTAGATGTGACGTTGTAATTAGATGGTCCAAAAAGAGGCTACTTTTCTATATTAGTATAAAGATAATTCTAATAGACTTTCACGTCATTTTAGGATTAATCGAGGTTTATTTTAATTTTGTAATTAATAATACAAACAATTGTTACCAATTATAACGTTTCAGTCACTTTTATGCAGTCAACTGTTCAAGTCAGTTAATGTTTACTTATCAAAGTGAATATATTTAGTAAATTAATAAAAAATAAAATTGTTGCCAATAACAACGTTTCGGTCATTTTTTCTGCATATGTCATCAGGTGATGTATTTATTTTGGAGAATAAACACTAACTGAGTGAGTGCAAAAAAAAATGGCCGAAACGTTGTAATTGGTAACATTTTTTTATTATTTTTCATTACAAAATTAAAATAAATTAAACTCTGCTGTAGAAAAGGAGACACCAAACGACCCTCTAAATTAAATTAAAATTAAAAAATAAAAATTTGTAATTACAAAATATAATAAGATAGGTTGTGTATGAGTCAAGGGCGGATACAGGGGGAGGGTAAAGGGGGTAATTCTCTGAGATTTGAAAAAAATATTTTTTACTGAAAATTATTTTATTTTTAATGTAAAATTTTAAAAATTAATACATAAAAATTTGATTTGTATATATATTCTGGTAAACATGTACAGAATGCGCCTTTAAATTACTGAAATTAAGAAAAATTCTCTGCTGTGCGACCAGTCACACCAGATTATCTCCCCCCCCCCCCAAGAAACTCCTCTGGTCCGCCCTTGGTAGGAGTTGAAAATGAAAAAGTAATTTTTCATTTAAATATTTGTATGCTAAAGAGAAAAAAAAAAGCCCTTTGATAAATAAAGAATTTATTTTTAATTTCTTTGAGTAAAATTTCGATGGGAATTTGCTTTTCTTTCTTGGAAAGCGTACAGAGCAGTCAGAATAATTAAGTTTTTCAAAAATAATTTTTTTTACTGTAGGCCTAATAAATTCCTTTTCTAATATATATATATACTCCTCTAGAGCAAACCAACCATCTTCATTTGTGAATTTTTAGGGAGATTTTACAACTGTGACTGCGTTGCAATCAAGTAAGTTGGTCATTTGGGTTGCCTAACTTGTTAACAAAAACAAATTGAATTTATCCACTTCTTATTACCCTCAATTCAATAATTTTTATCTATTTTCTATTTATTATTATTTCCCGTTAGATATTTATTCATTTCACACTCTAATATAATTTGGGAATAAATCGAAAATGAAATTGACTCTGGTTATTTTTTAAAAGAAATATATTGCTTTTCCACATATTGAGTTTTATACGTTCGGTGACGGTTTTTTATCCTGAAATATTGCCACCACTCAGCTTTACTGAATCAAGGAGGAGATTTGATACAAGTGATGAATAAAATTATTAAATTTAAAAATTTAAGAACATAAAAAAAAGACAACCGGGTTATAAGATTGCTTTCCTAGGGAAATTCGATCCTTAATTATGTTGACAAAGCTTGACATATGGAATTAATTAAATGTTAATGAATAAATAATTTTTTTAAGTCTGAACAAACTAAATTTTATATAAGTTAATAAACCAAATGAAATTTATATAAAGTTTGACTGATTTCCATTGATTTAAAGGTCGCCAACCTTATGACCCCAAAGTTCAAGTAGAAACTCCAAATGACCCTTTGAAAGGGAATAAGTATCTTAACTTTAAAATGAAATGTTAAAGACAAATAATGTTATTGAGTTACTTGGTGACCGTATCAGATTTTAATTGAGAAAAAAAAATCAATTCATGTTTATATTTGATATATATAAAAAAAACAATATGTATTTCTAAAAAGCAATTTCCATTCTTTTTTTGACGAATGGCTGCTGTCTTCCCTTCCCCAAGGGCCCTATATTATATATGATTGGTCAAGGGCAGCTCATATTGTCTTTTTACCCCACAGATGGTACCAAAATCGTGGGGAGATGGGGGGGGGCTTTATTTACCCCTTGAGATTTATTAAGGCCCTTATGAGTTGCCATACATCTCCCAAAGAGTGGGCCAAGATATTTATGGTACCGAATTAAGAATCTGGAGTGAGGGTAAAGGAGACAATGGCAGCCAGATTGGGGGATGTTGAGGTGGTGACATCGTTTAAAGGCAACAGGGTTGCCATGTTGTGAGTTCATCTCATTTAAAACGCTCTAATTGACAACAAGGCTAGCCTACCTTACCATTTCCAGTCGAGTGCTCCTTTTAAGTTTATTTACCATGAACATTTACAAAGCCCTCTCTCTCTATAGTGGACTTTTAATAGATTGTCTGCAATATTGAATTATGGAGCATTCAATTATTTGATTTAATTAACTTATTATTGCGATCCATATTTAGGACATTTTTTTTTTTTTATTTTAATGAAGGGAAAAATTTTTCAAACACAACGTAGATGAAAATCAAATCAGAAAATATGCTCGGAATCTAAATATGGGTACCGATTTGATTTTCGTTACGAAATTACTGTATATTCGTGCACCCCTTTGAATGTTACTATACAACTTTAACATACAACATGATACAACTTACAACAAAAATTCCTTGGCTTTAGCTTTTATAGTTACTGAAATATTTTGGTACGGACAGTGGACTGACAATTTATATGTATATGCTACAGCCAAACTGTTATTTAGGACAAAATGGTTTATCCTAGGACAAACTAGATCGTTCTGAGTGCGTTCGGATAAACTGATTTCTCTTCTTCAGTCATTAGTGTCAAACCTGACACGTTGTGGTTACTCCGAAAATTATTTCATGAGAATAATACTGAGGTGGGTTTCCGTTTCCTACCTCAGGAGGAGCTATCTCAAATAGAGTTGGGTAATTTATTGCCATGAGATGGATTTGAACTCGAGTTAACTTTAAACTATCTCCTTGGCTAATCGTTTCCTCTAGGACAAACTATCCTAAGTGCGTTAAGATGAACTAGTTTGTCGTAGGATGAACCTGTTTGTCCTAAAAAAAAAGTTGCGCCAAGTTTGTCCCAGAATAAACTTCAAAAGTTGAGGGTCCGGTGGGCTGGTGCAATGGATAGCACACCGATGACCCGGAAAGGTTGGAGATCCTGGGATCGATCCCCCAACACAAAACATACACTCATGTTAAATGTCCTAAAAAACAGTTTGGCATGTAACATAGGTACAGTATATAGATTAATATTTATTATATTATTGATTTTCTTTTTGTTAACGTTCTATCTAATAATTTTTAGTCCTTTTATTTATTCTTTATATTATAAGCTATAATCATAATTCAGATATACGTTCATTTTCAATAAATGAATTATATGTTTATTTTGTAACTTCATCAATAAATATATCATAGTATTTAATGATCTTTAAATTTCATTTATCCATTTAGATTTTACGACAATTGGCAATTTCCGAACCACATTTGCCCCCCCCCCCCACAACTCCTATATTAACTAGTTAAATAAAAAGAACATATAAATTTTGTAAAGTTCTAGGTTGTTAATTTATTATAAAACATGGTCCAAATTTGGGCTACCATTTACATTTTCACCAAATCTTATATTCTCATTCAGTTTTGAGTATATTCACCTAGATTACATTATTAATTTTTTTTTTAACACTCGCGCATATTTCTCATTCACACTCACATTCACACAGTCTTTTCGGCAGCTTAGGTCATATAAGACTTTGACGATAAGCGTTATTTTATAAGATATATATTTGGGGTCCAGGCATTCTTATTTAAGCCATTTGGTATCCAAATGACTTTAATAAAATCTTGGACTCGGACTGCCTGGGATCCGAATCCGCGACCCTTCGATACAAGGCCAGCACGCTAACTCCTACACCAAGCCCGCGGGCACATTATTCATTTTAATAATTTTTTATTGACAATTAAAAAAAAATCTGGTGTGACTGGCGCACAGCACACAACTTTCTCTTACCTTCGGTAATCGAAAGTTGTGTACTGTGCTTGTCACACCAGATTTTTTGTGTCGACATGTATTTAGTTTCCGACAGTAGGGTACAATTGAATTCAAGATGTATAAGTATGGGAAGCCCTCGGGGCATGGCGTAGAGGTTAGCGTGCTAACCTCATATACCAAACGTCGCGGGTTCGGACCCCAGGCAGTCCGATGATTTTATTTAAGCCAATTGGATACCAAATGGCTTAAATAAGAATGCCTGGACCTCATATATGTATATTTATTAATAACGGATATCGTAAAAAGTCTTATATGGCCTCAGTTGCCGAAAAGACAGTGTGAATGTGTGTGTGAGAGTGAGTGTGAATGAGAAAAAGTGTGAATGTTTTTAAAAAAAAAAAAAAAAAAAAAGTATGGGAAAATATTTATATTTTGATACCATGGCAGCCATTTCTCCTATCTTTTCTATGGAGTACAAGAGTAAAGTGGTCTTCAGAAGATTTCAATCACAAAATGAGAATATACATTTTATAGAGAATCTAAAAAATAATTGATTTTTTGAATTTAAAAAAAAATCGTTGGAGCAAATTTTGAGAAAATCGAAAAAAACTGAAAAAGTGAGATCAGTAAAGTACTAGTACTTTTTGGTCCATTTTGTTCAAAAAGCTTCGTGTCACGTCCCATGGGGGTGCCTAACTTAAATATAAAATTTCAACTTCCTAGCTCTTTTCGTTCTTGAGATATTTTGTTCACAGACACACACACACACACACACACACAGACAGACACACACACAGACACACACACAGACAGACCAGGTCGCGAAAACCACTTTTTTGGATTCAGGGGACCTCAAAACGTGAAGATCCATCAAAATCTCGACATCGAATTTTTGACATGAATCCAATACTTTCTCTCTATATATATATTACATATATACATAGGTAAGAGAAAGTAAAAATATGTCAAAAAAAGTTTTGAACAATTCTTTTGAAAATGAGAATCGTCTCACATTGTTTCTGCCAACCTGCAGTATCAGATTACTGTTTGTCCGAATTCAGACTTTTTTCTCCACTATGTATGACTACTCGTATTGTAAGCTCTAAAACAAAAAATTTCACTTAATGTTTTTAAAATAAAAGATTACCAGCGTTTCTTCCATATTTAATTACTTAATTTATTCAGTAGATATTTCGAAAACGCCAGTTCAACATCAGCATGAAATTAAATTACGTGTGGAATATAAATCTATATAATTATGTTAAACATTGACTTAATATCACAAAACAGACAACCCCACAATCCAAATTTCAATCGTTTATTTGTAAAATTAAATGTCAAATTAGTTCAGCACTCTTGCAAAAGATGGCAGGCTAATCTAATTGACGATTCCCTATTAGCCCATATCTGACCTATATTTATATATTTATATGCTTTTATAAATGATACATATATTTTTATATATTTACTTTTTTTTTAGGCCCAAGTGTAACTTATTTAATAAAAATATATATATATATTTATATCTAGAGTTTCTGAGAAAATCCATATCCTTTGAAATTTATATCTTTTTTTTTCCACTTATGTAAATTCTAATATTTATAAAAGTGAGAATGTACAAAAAAAAAAACATACGCTAACAAATTATAGTCTAACTTTCTATTTTCTCCTGAGAGAGAAAGAGAAACATGTTCAAATTTAATATTAAAAAAAAAAAAAGAATTTTTTTTCTAAAATATTCTGTTTTTCATTTAGATCAAACCCCAGGGCTGTAGGCGTTGCGTCTTATATATGGCCTCCCACCCCCATAGGACTTGCGTCTACCTTTTTATTTAAAAGGTCTCATGCCGCTGGTTGTTTCTTGATACCCAAGAAGGGCTGGAGTCTTTCATTAGCTAATCATATTCCAACAAGCCCTAAGGACAAGCTTTGTGGGTGTTTTTTTATTAATGAACCCAACGGGGCACTAAGTAATTACCCATCAGACCAATTAGCGACCCGCTTTTGTCGAGAAACGACTGTCAGATCTTTTTTTTATTGGCTGTAATACCCCCTCAATCCATCCCCTACAATTCCATTCTCTTTCTCTTATCCAGAAATGTATTTCATTTCACACTAATTGGTGCCCTCATCCTTTTACTTTGACAAGACAAAGTATGTCATATTATCAAAAGAATTTTAAGAATTCCCCTTCATTTTTTAACTTTTGCAATATATATGTCATTTTGAGACAAACGAAAGACAAAGAAAGAGAAGGAGAAAAAAAAGAGAGAAGAAATTTTATCTTTTATCATCTTGTTAAATTGACTATTAGGATGAAGGTAAATAAAACATGTGGGCGGTAAAAGAAAAAAAAAGGAGTAGAAGATCAATAAATCAAAAATAACAGATTCTCTAAAATAATTGGGAAATCATTCAAAGCATTTTCTTTTATAACTATTTCAATTTTAAAACACTCAAGAATAAATATATTCTTTTTTTTTTGTGGGATTTGCAAAAATACCTTGTTAAAAGGGGTTTGGATGTATTAAAGCACCCTTGAAATTTCTAATCACAAATGGTCAATGTAATGAAGATGGAATGGAAAGCTGTTTAAAAATTTCCAGGGTCGATATAATTTGTCGCCCTTTGAAACCTGCCACACCGGGGAGGGGCCTTATTTATTATGCCAGAGACAAAAATCATTAAAACAAAATTCTATTAACATGGAATTTTAATTAAAAGAACATAATTTTTTTTTTATTTTAATAATACAAGAAATCAGAGTAGGCCTATTAGCAGCGAGTTTATTAGAGATCAAAGATAGAAAATAAATATTATAAATGGCCTCTGTAGCCAAAAGGTCAAAAAAAAAAAATAATAATAAACTACGAAAGTTCCCTGCTCTAATAAAAGGGAAGTAGGCCCTACTATCAAATGTATAATAATTTACACTCGTTCGATATCAAAAATAGTTTTTTTTTTTTTTTTTTTTTTTTTTGGGTTTTTTTTGTGGTGTTGGGGGGGTGCCCCGGGTTTAGACGTCGCGGGTTGTGGGCCCCAGGGCGGGGTTGGTTTTATTTTTTCGATTTTGTTTTTTTTAAACATTAATAATATATACGACATGACTTAAAATTTATTATTATTAGATAATTTATAATATTTTAATAAAATTTAGCTGAAAAGACTGAGAGAAAGAGTGATTGAGTGAGGGAAAGATGAGAGAGAGGGGGGATTATTAAAAAAAAAGAGTGGAAAGAGTTTTTTTTTAATGCTCTGTTTTTTTTTTGTTAAAATATTATACTAAATGTGGATTTTATAGATGGATAATCGGTAATTGGTAAATAAAAGAATAGCAGCTAAAATTGTTTCGTTTATTGGCCCTCAAGGCTGACGTTTCGGTCTTAATCAAGACCATCTTCAGAGCTTAAGGGCTGGCATTATATATCTGATTGTTAGCCTATTTTGACAGCCCTTAAGCTCTGAAGATGGTCTTGATCAAAACCGAAACGTCAGCCTAGAGGGCCAATAAACGAAACAATTTTAGCTGCTATTCTTTTATTTACCAATTATAATATTATAATTTTTTAAACTGATTTTTAATTAGATTTAAACTTTCGACCGTTGGTTCTCGTTGAAACATTTTGTAAATTAAAATTAAATATACAAATTAAACACTAGGTTATTTGTTTCAAAGGTTTTATTAATTAAAAAATTAACACCTTGTCATCATCATGTATTAGAATGTAATCACTTCTGATGATGACAAGGAATCGTCGAAATACGTATCAAGTGTTAATTTTTTAATTAATAAAACCTTTGAAACAAATAACCTAGTTTTTAATTTGTATATTTAATTTTAATTGATTTTTAATTAATTTCCCTCCCTTTTTCGTTTTAATCGTCATATAGTAATTGATAATGATTAGTGTCGAAAACGCAAAAAGGATAATTCAGTCAGTGAAATAAAAAAAAAACTAAAGAGGCCCTCACATTTGCAAAAATTTTGAAGATGTCGTCAAATATATTGTAAGTGTCCACAAAAAAATGGGGTATTCAATATTTTATGGAGCGTTCGAAAGTTTTCAAAAAGTTTTGAAAATTTTTGCAGACCCGTCAATATTTTATTTACTTGCATGCATTTTCCTTTTCTTCGTTTTCTATTAAAATATATTGTTGTTTTTTTTTTCATTGTAATCGTTAAAATAAAACAAGAGAGATTTATTAAAAATAACGACAAAATGAAGATGTTTATAAAAAAAGAAGATATAAATTAATAATTATAATGAAATTTCGTTGATTTATTTTCCGACATTTTGTTTCATTATTTAAATAAAATTTCTAATGAATGCTATCATATAGAATTTGTATTCACTTTATTTTGTTGTCTAATCAAAATCCTATTGTGAATTTTTTTTTATTTTATTTACATTCATTACAAGCAAGTTTTATTAATGTCTATTCATTAGATTAATGACTTTTATAAATATTTAATTTATAGTATTATAAAATTTAGATGATGATTTTTTCCCTTCTGTTTTTGATTTATATTTAATTATTAAAAATAACCATTCACACACCATAACAGGGATTATAAGGGGGGGGGAGGGGGCCCCCCAAAAAAAAATTAAAAAAATAAAATATATAAAAAAAATTGAGAGGAAAAAATTGGTTGAAAAAAATTTTGAGGGGGGGGAATAAATTTATTTTTTAAAAAAATTTGTATAGATTGGTATGATAAAAATTTATAGATTTCAACTTTATTTATTAAAATTTTTATTAATTTTTTATGCTTTTTGCCTTTTTTCCATTTTTTTATGCTTTTTCCCAGTAATATTGGAATATGAAATATTTTGAAATGTTTAAATTAAATGGAGTTATTTATTCGATCGATATCAGGCAGAGATTAAAAAAAAATTAATTATTATCAGGGCCTACACTTGTAATTATTAATTATAAAATTTAATCAATGAAAACTTCCTGACTAAATTTTTTTGTTTTATTGTGATTTAGATTTTGTTTGATCTTTTTTTTAAAGTGGAACTTTTATTTGATCGCCTCAAATTTTTTCGTTTCTCTATCAGCATGTCGCGTTACAAGCCGTCAAAGGCCGTGATGCTACAAGTTATGATGTCACAAGCCGTGACGACAAAAATAGGAAAGTTGAAATTTAATATATATATATATAAAAATATATGACGAATTATAAAAAAATAATTGTAAGATTTAATTATTCAATTTTTAAATTTATAAAATATAATTTTTTTAAGATGATTGAATCTTCAATTGCTAAATAAATGTTGTTCTCAGTTTTTAACATGCGTCTCTTGATTTCCCATTATCATTCCCATTTTCCAATTATTAAATTGAGATTAAATAAAAACGCGATTTTAATACCCTTAATTGAATAATTTTCTGAAAATTTTCTGTTAAGCGCCTTTGACTCGAAAAAAAGTTTCACTTGCATCGTGGTTTCATAAAACCACACAATGTTTTTTGAATTTTCATCTTTAGTTTCATTTTTATGGCAAAAAGAAAAAGAAAATGGATTATATGGAAAAGATTAAAAATATTAAACGATATTAATCAAGAACATTAAAAATCGCAAGAATATACTGTAGGTATAGTAAAATATATTTGATATATTTGGTAAACGAAGATAAAATGGTTAAATAGCTTTGCATATGATCAATAAAATTTAAAAGTAGGTATTTTATATACCATAAAAATGTAATCACCAAATAAACTAATGTGAAAGCAAACTAGATGGATGTACACACATACACTCTAATTACCATATTTACTTAGGGTTCATTCAGTAAATATATACAAATCAATATGTTCTTAATATCATAAAACTTTCCTGTAGATATAAAAAAAAAATCCTATTTCATAAATTAATTATTAAATTTAAATATTGAAATTGATTTATAAATTGAAAAGTTATGTTTGAGATTAAAAATTTCATTGGTGGTCGAGTTCATTTTTAAAATGTTTCAATATCAAAGAGATAAAAAATAAATATACGAAGGTCATAAAGAACAAAGTCTAATTTATTTCAATAAAGTACAGCATGCCCATCATTCAATCAGAAAAATTTATTCTTTTCAATATATTGTATTAACCTATAAATTTCCTAATCCACATTGATTTCTGCCAGACTTAGTAACTTTTCTAAATAAATTGAATTGGAGGGGAAAAAAATAATAATAATAAAATTTGCTCCATTTTAGAATTTCAAGAAATTGCTAGCTTAGATAAAAAGAAAAAAAAGTTACATTTGAGAAAATGGGCTGGTTGACGACATTTGACCTGATTCCCGGCACCAATAAAAAAATATTAATTCTAAAGTAAAAGTTTATGAAATTATTTAAAAAATCTGGTGACTGGCGCACAGCACACACTTTCTCTTACCTTCGGTAATCGAAAGTTGTGTTCTGTGCTTGTCCACAGATTTTGTGTCGATATGTATTTAGTTTCCGACAGTATGGTACATTGATTTTCAAGATGTAAAATTTATAAGTATGGCAAAATGTTTATATTTTGTTACCATGGCAACCATTTCTCCTATCTTTTCTATGGAGAACAAGAGTAAAGTGGTCTTCAGAAGATTTCAATCACAAAATGAGAATATACATTTGAAAGAGCACCTAAAAAATAATTGATTTTTGAATTTTAAAAAAAATCGTTGGAGCAAATTTTGAGAAAATCGAAAAAAACTGAAAAATTGCATCAGTAAAGTACTAGTACTTTTTGGCCAATTTTGTTGAAAAGCTTCGTGTCACGTCCCATGGGGGTGCCTAACTTAAATATAAAATTTCAACCTCCTAGCTCTTTTCGTTCTTGAGATATTTTGTTCACCAGACAGCCCAGACAGACAGACCATGTCGCGAAAACCATTTTTGGATTCAGGAGACCTCAAAACGTGAAGATCCATCAAAATCTCGACATCGAATTTTTGCTGCTAATACTTTCTCTCTTATATTTACATATATATAGAGGTAAGAGAAAGAAAAAAAAAATTGATAAATGGTAAAAATTAACAGGGCCGGAGACTCTATATATGGCCTCTTTCCCAAATAGGCTTATATAAATCAACATATAAAAAGTTGCCCTCGGGCCTTGGTGTAGATGGTAGCGCACCAGCCTTCTATACCAAGGGCCGCGGGTTCAGATTCCAGGCAGTCCGATGATTTTATTTAAGCCATTTGGGTACCCAAATGGTTTAAATAAATATGCCTGGACTCCCAATGAAATATAATAATAAATATTTGAGTCTCATTAAGTCTTATTTGGTTTGAGTTTGTTTATAATAATATATGAAAACTGCAGGGTAGCTTAAGAAACGATATTAAGGTAGATTTAGATTAAAGATCTTATGGTTCAATATCATCGCAATTTTTTTGAAATATCACAACTTAAGCAGGTGTAGGCCCTACCTAAAGTTGTACGATAAGACGTCAGTTCAAAATGTAATTGTCACTTAAGCTAGTGAACAGACCGAAGCCATTTAAAAAGGAAAAAAATAAAAAGCCTAAATATGTTTTGAAATAGATCTATATATTTAAATTTAAATTTACAAATTTTTTTTCACGAGAGCGTACGGTCGAAAGTTTAAATTATATTCTTATAATTGTTTTCACTTTCTTAACGTAGCATTTTTTGAACCTGAGGAACTCCTGGGAGTTATTCTTTCTACCTCTCGGCCTTAGTTCCCTTTTTTTGTTTAAATTTTTATTTGAAAATTAAAGTTATTTTAAAATTTTATATTTATTATTAGATGATATTCAAATCTATTTAAAATAATCCCAAAATATTAACTTGACTTGACCTTGATATAATACTATTTCTAGTGAATCGATTAACTTCAAAAACTGAGGCCTCATTTATGGTTCATCGGTTTCTAAATATAAATTTTAGAGATGTTAATTCAGATATAATTTTAGAAATTGGGTGACATTCCTCGATCGCTTACACATAACTGCACATAGAATATTTTTTAACTCAGTGAATTTCAAAATTCCAGATGGCATTTTTTATAAAGACTTTGTGCATGTGGAAATAACTCAGTCACTAGAGAGTCAATGCATCTTAAAAGAATATTTTTATTTGTATAGTAGGCACTACAATAAGCGTAAAGTAATATAATTCTGAAAATATTTCTACGTTCGTTCTCAATAGAATGCCTATATCTAAGGTGTTCACAGAATTTTGAAGCATTTTTGAGTTTTTGTATAAAAATTATTCTTTGAGCGGCAGTTTAGAACATATCATTTGATTAATCAAAATTTAAATGTTCCCCAATCGAAGGCACCGCTTAAAATTAACTAAAATGATTAAAATTTTGTATCATTATTTTACTAATAAAGAATTCGTTTGGTAGGTCACTTCACAATATAATAAACAGAAAATGTTAATTTTATATTTGATGCTCATTTGTTTTAATAAATGGGAAATTTTTTTTATTAGAGAGAAAATTTTTTCGTATTAAAAAAAAAAATCTGTGGCTGAGAGAGCCAGATTTTTTATAAATAATTTTATCAGCGCCATCATTAAAATTGTTTTCATAAATCAGATTTTATTGGGAAGACAAAAAATCCCTTAAAATAAATTGAAACAAAATGGAGAAAACATTCCTTTTAAATAAACATTAAAAAAAAAAGAACGAGAAGTAAATTTTACTTAAAACAATTTACAGCTGGAAGAGAATATTAATGAGATAGGCCAATCACAAGTTACCGTGAAAGGGAATTGTTAATTTGCGATACAATGACGTCATTCGATTTGATCACTCCAGTTTTGGGAAACTCAATGGCCTGCATCATTCTCAATTCGCCTCAGAATTTAATTACAATATCAACACCCCTCAATAGCTGAATATCATCTCGAAAATATCAATAAATCAGAATGAAAGAACTGAAATAGGCCTACTTCATCTAATATATTCAGGGTGTGATTTGTAAAATATTAATTTATCGCAATGAATAGATTACGAAAGATCACGCATCCAAAAAATTGTATATAATTTCATAATCAAAGTTGACCAATTCAGGAAAAATATATAATTAAAGTAATTAGTTAAATGCTTTTTACTTTCTCTTACCTCTATATAGACCTATATGTTAATATATAGAGAAAGTATTGGTTCATGTCAAAAATAGGATGTCGAGATTTTGATGGATATACACGTTATGAGTCCAAAAAGTGGTTTTCGCGACATGGTCTGTCTGTCTGTCAGTGTGTGTGTGGGTGTGTGTTAAATTTTAAGCATGAAGGAATTGAGCCAGGAGGTTGAAATTTTATATTTAAGTTAGACACCCCCTTGGAGCGTGAAAATAAGATTTTAATCAAAATCGGCCAAAAAGTGCTAGTACTTTATCGATGTAGTTTTTCAGTTTTTTTTTTTTCGATTTTCTCAAAATTTGCTCCAACGATTTTTTTTTTTTAATTCAAAAATCAATTATTTTTTAGATGCTCTTTCAAATGTATATTCTCATTTTGTCATTGAAATCTTCGGAACGACTTTACTCTTGTATTTCATAGGAAAGATAGGAGAAATGTTTGCCATGGTAACAAAATATAAATATTTTCCCATACTTATAAATTTTACACCTTGAATTCTAATATATCGGCGGAAACTAAATATGTGTCGACAAGAAATATCTGGTGCTGACAAGCACAGAACACAACTTTTGATTACCGAAGGTAAGAGGAAGTTGTGTGCTGTGCGCCAGTCACACCAGTTTTTTTTAAATAAATTACTATTATTATTACTAATAATTAATAGTGCGTTAGCAGAAAGATTTATCAAATATTATCCTACTTATTATCCCCTATTATCGATACCGAATTTACCGATAATCCAATTAATATTAATTAACACGAAATCGGATATTTTGTAAAATTAATTAATTAATTAAATTGTGAATAAAAATAGATTTAGTGACTATTGAGATTTCATAAAGGAGTTGCTTTTTTTTACTTTTTCTTACCTAACTATATATAGAGAGAAAGTATTGAATTCGATGTTAAAAATTCGATGGAAATATGCGTTTTGCGTCAATGGTTTGTCTGTATTCAAAATAGCGCCAGAAGGAAATTAGGTTGAAATTTGATATTTAAGGTTTGTTTAATTCCGAAAAGATAATAAGTTTAAAAATTAAATAATCCGGCCAAAAGATGATAAATACTTAGTGCTTCACCGATGTTATTTTTTCAGTTTTTTCTCAAAGAAACTTGATTAAAATTCGCAAATCAAAAAATTTTCATTGCTCTTTAAATTGAATTATTCTCATTTTTATCTCAAAATTTAATGATAAATACACTTTACTCTTTTTTTAATATATGGCCTAAGGTATCGAGGTATCTAAAGAGTAGGCTACTTATTAGTCTTATTTTAATATTTGAGATTACAAGGCCAAATTTTAAAGAAAAAA